>JAECUM010093456.1:0-170583 GCA_016617855.1 Megalonaias nervosa | reverse complement strand
TAAAATCGTGTACATATCATAGTTTCTTTAGATGGTGTGGAGACACATGGACTCCCGAACGAATGGGTGAGAAATATATACCTAAATATATTATATGGGATGAGATATGCACGGTGTCGTTAGAAATATTAAAAACATTTCTTGAATGGCTATTGACGAAAAATACTGCTATAATAATGTGCGGTGATCATGGTCAACCACCACCCTTTACTGGACAGTCTCCACATGAATGGCTGAAGAATAACGTAGATTATTACGAGGAAATAAATGATGACCATAGAGCTATTGACGAACCGCTGAAGGAGTTTAAAAGATTAATCAGACTACAACCAGACAGAGTACAATGTGAAATAATGCGAGGAGTAATTCCAGAGACTTCTATGAATGATTTTCTAAATTTAAGGAATCCCACTGATTTAATAGTTGCAAGTAGAAAGATAGTTCGTGATGAACTACAGGATAAATTATTTCTGTTACATAAAGAAAAGTTTCCAGATCTACCAGTACCATTATGTTATCGCCCAGCAGATACTCGACGACAGAATATTGATGTTGAAATTCCTGGTGGTGGAATACAGAATCTTGTATTGAATGATATTATTTTAGTCGATATTAATGTCGTTGAGAATGCACTGAATATGAATAAATCACCGTGGACGTTAGGATATGCTATAACTATTCACTCATCACAGGGGTTAACTATTTCTGATACAAATATCTGGATTATAGATGATCGGATCGAATGGTCGAATTTAGTTTATCTCGCAGTTTCTAGGGTCAGAAGAATATCTCAACTACATAGAGTTATTATGAATTTTACAGAAAATAATGATCAGACTGTTAATAATGACGTAATAAGAAAAAAACTATCTGGTTATAAGCAGTGTGATAAAAAAAATAAGCGTGACTTTGATATTGATACTGAATTTATTATAAAACTAAAACAACAACAAAATAATAATTGTGCAAGCTGTAACTGTAATATGTTATGGCAATATTCAAATAATAATCCAAGACAATTTACCGTAGACAGAATTAATAGTGATCTTGGTCATACACGTGATAATGTGATGCTAACCTGTCTTGAGTGTAATCGACGTAGAGGTTCTGGTTATGTAATTGTATGTGGTGGTAATTGTGTGTCTTCAGGGATTACCTGTAATTGTTCACGCACAAATCCGCGTTGAGGGGCTGTAGAATCTAATCTATAGATTGGAGGTCTACCAGTAGATCTAACTACATTAGAAATTGTATGTGTAGTCACGCTCCAGATAGGATCAGTTGCTCTTTTTTTACCACCTTCAAGTTCGCCAGGTTCATATAAATATCTTACAGTTACATTACCTAATACTGGTTGAGGTTGATGTCTGTCATCGCTATGGGGTATATATTTTTTTGTGATTGGATTAGAAGGTTTCATGGAAGTTGAACGAGTAATTTCGTTATTTAATGCAGCTATCACACTTGGTAACCTTGCAACCCATTCACGAGATCTCTCACCGGATTTAAAGTTAGTAGATATTTCTTTTGCGTATTGGTATCCAAATAACCGCTCGGCAAGTGTTCGATTAAATCGTTCAACGATTGCCTGATCACGATGAATTTCAGTGTATCCTCGTCTGATTTTAACGTTATGTTTTTTCATCAACGATAATACTGTACCAAGAAATTCTTTGCCAGGATCAACCTGTAATAACTGTGGCTATCGCAAAGGTCCTCGCTGATAAATTCGTTCAAACGCAGATGAAACTTCAGACGCTGTCTTTGTTGATAATGGCTCCGCTTCTTTGTATCTACTCGCAACATCAACGACAGTTAACGCGTATCTATACGTGTATTGACGTCTACGTGTTTTAATGGTATCGTGTGGTAAAAATAAAATATCTGCTTGATGAAACTCATTAGGGACGCTGACATCAAAATGTGCATATTGAATTTTTTTAGGTGGTGGTAGATAAATTTGCCATATTGCCTGTCGTGCTAACCACGTTGCAGCAACAGAATGTGATACTTTTGCTGCTTCAGATAATTTAGTAATAGCTGATTTGCCTCTCCAATATCCTCTTGGGCTATAATAAATGGATTCCATTATAATATTTATATAATTAATTACCAGCCCCTAACATTATTTTACTTTTCATGGCAGATTTTACTAGAAAACTAACTAATTTATCTCTGACAGATTTATTTGGTATAGAATTTAATGCATGAATCAATTTGACATCTGCGAGATGCCTTTGTTGTAAATCTTTACTTTTATACGCAACATCATGAACATGACACACTTGATCAATCTTATTTACTGGATGCTCTCCTGGTCTTGGTTGATCTTGATTATCAAGTCGGATGTCAAGTCGAGTTCCAGGACCACCATAATTATATCCTGGTAAGTGTTTTTCCCCCGGATATTTAGCCCACGGAGTTCCTGGTAATTTTCCTAATAAAGCGGCTATATCTCCACCTGTCTTTGTCCCTGAATCAGACATGGAGATAAATTTATATTTTTTCGTGCCGCATTTTACACATTTACCTATTAATGCACGTCGTTTATTTTTTGTTATTATTGTTGTCAGTCCAGTAGTGGGTGTAGATAATCTACATCGAACACAATATAGACTCATGTTATTAATAATATGGATAGAATAATTGATTTTTCGGCGACACGAAAACAGGAGCCAGTGAAGCATTATCATCCAGCATTACCAAATTCGACAAGAATGATTATAATTGGTCCATCTGGATCAGGTAAAACACAACTATTATTAAATTTAATAATGCGGTGGTTAAAATGGAGTAAATTGTATTTAGTAGCACCATCCGTAGATGATCAGCACTGTTACGAAGTACTTAAGGATTTTAAAGAGAAAGTGAAATTGCGGAATGAAGACGATGATGATGTTATTGACTTTATCACCGATATTGATGAAGCCCCATCTGTAGATGACTTAGATAGATTCATTAATAATCTCGTAGTATACGATGATGTAATGCTGGACAAACAATCTAATCCAGCTAGAATATTTTCTCGAGGTAGACACAAGAATACGGACGTGATTTATATTACACAAAGATATACACAAATACCTAAAGTGATCAGAGACAACTGCAATATTTTGGTTGTGTTTAATGGAGTAGATAATTATACTCTACAGAATATTTATTATACTTGGTGTTCAGGGGACATGGACATGATTAAGTTCAGAAACTTTTTTGCTCAAGCACAAGTTGTTCCGTTTGGATTTATTACAATAAATCTACACGATCCAAGATCCAGATATCGTATAGGTCTGGATAAAATCTTTGGTTAATCTGTGATTAACTCTGCTCCTCCTCTGCTAGATAATTATTTCCCCTTTCTATGTATGTCTGTATGTATGCATGTTTGTCTGTATTTTAATTTATCAAAAATAATCAGTAGATCCTAGCGGTTACCCTTCAATGGAGCCCCTCGATAGCCTGTGTGACTTTCATGGGGTCCTTACATTATCGTCTCTCTTATGACGTATTATGCGGCACGCCCATGTTCTGTTTCTTTTGGCTAACACCCTTTCTGGATGTTTATTTGGGGGTTCTTCCATGGGGCAGAGAGCTCAAGGCATACTACTGATTAGTTTAGGGGGGGTATTGCATAGACACACCTCCCGGCGAATTTCTAATCGACGAAAGCGAAATATTAGCAATTCAGAAGGCTGTCTAGGCATTGCGATTTCGATAAAACCCCAACGAAACCCCGGGGTAGAATCCAAAATGGAATCCGACTACGAGATACGTGGTGGTTTATCGAAATCTCAGGGGGTGCCTCCCCCCCACTTATTAAAAGACGTGGGCGACCCGGGGACCCGAACCCATCTCGGCGAGATCTGGGGTCGAACCGCAAACATCAGTATTAAAGTTTCCAACAACTTTAACATTGAGCTAACGAACTCGACTACAAATATACGTTTTAGAAATTATTATATGTGGTTATTGTGCAATAGTATTTGATATCTGATTTTACAAATAAATAAATATTTATAATTTTATTAAGATATTTTGCCATTATATATATGAACCGATTAAAATGTATTATATTTAAAATTAAAACACGGAAATAAACTGCACACAAATACCTGGACTATCGATAAACACAACTATTGTTTGAACTACTACGTCACACGTCCTTGAAAAATCGGTACGCATACCTATCTCAGTACATATATTATGTATGACTCACTTCACACTGTATATACATGCAATAGCTGATCTGGATAAATTCATAGCAGCAGGAAGGGGGAATGACAAAAATTGAGTGACCCGCGAGTAAAATAAACACAATATAACAAAAGTCAAAAATAAATTAACAAAAATGAGCTAACTAAAAATATTTATTATCCGTTTTTTCAAACTATACTGTAATAATATTGTTAGAAGGTTCGGTTTATCGTTATTGACCTTATTTTTTTTCATTTATTTTTACTTAACGGTTCAGGCAAAAAGTTGTAGGGTTCACCCTTCCTGCTGCTGTTCGTCACTTCCTAAATCAAGTCAGTGGTTCCAGAGGACAACAATGCATTTAAAAATGTCAAATCATCTATTCCTCTCAGCACTGGAGTAAAAAGTGACAGAGAACAAGAAAAAGTGGGAGAAAGAAAAACATTGTAAATGTTGCCTGCAGATACAAAGAAGTAGAGCCGTTGACATCTAAAGAATCAGCAAGTGTCGCAGATGCGCTTAAACGTATTTACACACGTTCACCGCTCACATAGCCACGGGTGCTGCAAGCTGACCAGGGCAAAGAATATCTGAAAGTACTTCTTTAATTATGATGCAAAATATAACCACAATCAATCTAAAATATCCTCGCACAATGTAACCATTAATAAATAGACATTTTAGTAGCGAACAATAATCCTATCCATGCAATAATAGTTTAGTCCTACAGAAAATGAATTTCCAAATATGTAGTATAGTCACTATCAGTAGTACTGGCCTGACTGAAAACTTCACTTGTACGCATAGGTTGTGTGTGTAATACAGATCCAATAACAGCGGTCGGTTTGTTCAACAAGCAAGCATTTATGAAATCATGACTATGAAATCAGCGTTCAGTGGACGTGGACATGTATGTACTTGTGCTTGTACCTCTTCATGTACTTGTGTATGTGCTTTTGCATGTACTTGTTCAAGCACTTGTCACGTCGACCGAGTTTATGCCACAAATTCAGTGGCGTGTATGATAATTGTGGTCTGTTTGATTACGGATGTTGGTTTAGGTTTTCTGTCCCATATGGCTTTCCTCTCGCAGGGGCGCCTCTTGGTAGCTTTTGTTTGGCGGGTTCGCGCGCGGGCTTGGTGCACTCGCGTATGATGTGAGTACAAAATCATGGAGAGTAGAAGGCTTAGCCCTCGATATGAGCAGCACAGGTGGTCAACCGACCTAAGGGGTGGGGGTGGGGGTGGCAGACATAAGTGAAAATAATGACGTAAAAAAATACATGTAACCGCTGGAGTGATCAACGCATGGTAACATAAACTATATGTGACACATCGTGATGTTTCCTTATGCGCTATAAAATGTGAATATTTTTGTTACCAAAAAATTAACAACTAATCATAGTTAAGCAGCAGGGGGTCAACCGACTTAAGGGGCGCCAGACATGGGTGAGAAAAATGACGCAAAAATTACATGGAACCTTTGGACTGACCACCGAACAGTAACATCAACTATATGTGACACATCATGATGTTTTTATGAGCTATTTTATTTGATTTTTAGCACAAACATGTGACTAGGGCAATGTCTAAATTTTGAGTCAAATTGAGATCTGGTGATTCATTGTATTTGGAAAAATTCATCACGTTACTGGATATACTGAAATCTTATTTTTTAATTAAACAATTTTGATGTAGCTGAGTTAGTTGCACAATTTGCAACAAGCTGTACTGAGTATGGTTTGATATCGAAATATTTTCCAGCAGCATACATCGATGAATTTTTTTTCTTCTCCAGTATCTAAATTTATTAAACTAACTGGCCTCGGTTTATTTTGTGTGTTTGCCTGTCTTTCCTCTGTTACGTGTCTAGGCTCGTACAAAAGTAAAAAGAAAAGAGTGAAGCCAACAAGCTTTGTAAAATTTAACAAATAATTCATTTTCCTAGAAAAACAAGATATAAATGAGAAAAAGGACTTACGGTTTATGAATCTAATCCAAAATTAATCCAAGAATTAAGAAATATATGTCCGATCATTAAAAAGTTCTAAATGAATCAGAGTTGGAATCCCGATGAAATTTGAAGATGGAAGGCGATGACGTCTTCGATGGTCTGCTTTGTCCTGCTGTGTCAACAGTTCCTTGTTGAATCACAAAGAATAATATTTCAGCTTGGAATTCCGAATAATTTTAATAAATGTCTTTGTCCAAGAATTTTGATGAGGAGCACTTATATATATGTTTTCCAGAGAAATGAATTACTAATTCCAAAAAATAAAAAAATTCAGCTCAAACTGGTCACAACAAAACACGTTTGAGCTTCAAAGGTATAAAGCACAACTGGCTATTTCTTCTCAAAATTACGACTAT
Organism: Megalonaias nervosa; assembly: GCA_016617855.1. Taxonomy (NCBI): domain Eukaryota; kingdom Metazoa; phylum Mollusca; class Bivalvia; order Unionida; family Unionidae; genus Megalonaias; species Megalonaias nervosa. Next base: position 164,022 of record JAECUM010093456.1, on the reverse strand, counting down.
ACAGTAAATTAAGACGTAAAACAGATTCCCTGATGGGGTCACGTGATCACCTCTCTATAAAACAACGTAAATATGTTACATGACATTTATCACGTATTCTAGTATAGCCTAAGCTAAAGTCAATGATGTTTGCTCTAGAACTGAATAAAAAAAAGTTGTTTACATCAAACTTGACACTGGTTCTGAATCTAGGTCAGCAAAAGATACAATGTTTCAAACTACCGGCTGTTTATCAGGTCAAAGAGAACTGAATTGAATTTCTGAAAAATAATCAAATCCAGTATACAAAATTATCATTAGAATAACATGTAATGGAATAAAATAAAAATAAAAAAATTTAAAACTAACAAACAAACAATTTGATTACATATACATAACACCTCGTATTGTATTTTTGCTTTCTGTGATGGCATGTAAATCTTCCAAATGGTTATCTGTTCTATTTGAGTTTACGTGGTCAACAACTAACCCATTATTGATAACGCCGTTGAAGCACACATAAACAAATCTGTGCGAAGGATATCTTTTCCCCAACAGTGAATCGCATGTAGCCCAGGTTTTCAACAGCGCCGATGGTTTTTTGTTGCTTTTGCAATGTCGTTTAATACCTGCTCTGTTCGCTTCGTAATTAACAAATATTGGATGATATCTAAATTCATCGAGATCAATATATTTTCAGCTTTCTCTATTATATTATTCTACTTTCTCTAATACGTCATTATTATTTTTGATGTATCTCTCTATATAGTCTCGTGTGTATTTTATTTTTACGTTATCATCAGCGTGCATTATCTCAATAGATCTTTTCAACTAGCGATATTTTCGTCCCACACAAACGATTCAAAACTCTGTTTTTCCTTTCACCCCACCCCACATATCAAACGTCTCATTTTTTTCTCAACATTAAAGATAGATGGTGATGGAATATTTATAGACTCAACAATGAATCAAAATTTTGTTCATAAAACAATACAAAATCTACAGGACAACAAGAAGTATTTTTTCAGGATAAAATTTATAGCTGAGCAACAAACACCAGATGGATCACAGTGAATCATACGTGATAAACTAGATCCGGTAAAACAATCAAGACCAGTATCATGAGTCATACTGGACAAAAATACCAAACCAGGAACATTTATCGGGATAGACAACACCTACTACAATAAAGTATATCCAGTTTTCCGCAGTTGTTTATGCGCTTTATCCTTTGAATGAACCAGACATAGCTGCTTTTGCTCAAATGAAAACAGGTTCGCTAAATTGCGTGGCTCATCGTGTCAGAGAACATTTTGCAAACTCGAAACGAGGAAACGGACATACAGAATCAAGAATAAAAAAATAAATAACTGGGAAAACTCTCTTATTAACGGAGCTAAAATAAATGACCTTGCCACACTTGAAAAGACACTGAAGATTCCAATAATTGTAAAAACAGTATTCAATGAGATTTTATACGACTCTGATAATTATTGTAGCAAAGTCCAATAACCATTATAGACCATAACTCTCATGGACAGAAGCAGTACCAAAATTTCCACAAGAAAGAACAATAAGATTATTTTGGAAGAAATTCACAGCATAAGTAAAAACGACCCTGAATCAGTCTGGCTATTTCACACTGGCGGAGTCGAAGACGTTTACATAAATAGCATCGACGACGAATCATTTCATCAGTTTTTTTTTCATCTTGAGTTCTTCATCGGAAGGAATCCTCCAACGTGCTATGAAACAGATTGTAGTAAAATATGACAGCAACAACGATGATTTACTCGTTAACTGTTTGACTATTTCGTCTGTTGCATTTCACATCGCACAAAAAATAAATAAATGGTGCATCACAAACTTGTGTTGAGTTGGTCATGGCGGTCTTTGGAACACAATATATAATTCCTCTGACATGATTTAATTGATAACGTAGCAGCTTATCCGGCGGCTCTTCTTGGACTTGGCGAGTGTCATTGTTAATTCGAGCGATTCGGGCACCCAACACACGAAATGAAATGAGTTGCAATAAACGGGCCACCACCAAATATCGATCTTACAGGATTTTCTGAGATTGACTCATTCGAGTTTTCAGAGAGTATTCATCCGGTTATACCAATCTGGTTTGGTAGACACTTTAATAAACCAGATACCAATGTCAATCTCAACGATTGTTGCGCAAAAATCAGCGTGGTTGGGTTCCAGTAGTGTTATTACGATACATGCTCGATGCTAAGTTTCTCACATCGTTGACTCTGCGATAATTTAATACAAGCAACACAAACAAGTTTGGTTACCACAAGATGACAAAGATATATGTAGAAAAAGTATTGGCAAATTCACATCAGCGCCATCACATCGTTATATTCGATTAATTATGGGTCCAGCGGAATTAAATTTTATCATCAAGGACACAGCGGGTAAAGGTATATTGGTGTGACGGAGAAATGCAGCAACATGAGATGGAATATTTATTGGCGCGATCATTAGCTACTGCAACGGCAATTCTCCTCAATTTACTCATCTGAGACCATCAATTCTCGCCTACTCAACAATAAACCTATTATCGGTAATAAATAGATTTCCCATTGACGCTGTTAGTGTCGCCACGAATTCTTTTTATATTAGTCGTTGTAAAATGGACCTTCTTGAACCATTATCGATAAAGACACCAGCTGTATCAACTGGGGTTCATGGCGCATAAAACGTGAGCAAATACCTAAATATTCTGAATCCGCTGACGTTAAAACACCAGACATTTATTACTTTAATGGTCTAGGTGGTCCTGGTAAAACAACACGTGCGATAGAATTATTTAAAACTCTGACATGATTGTGTTGACGCCAAGTCACCGGCTTTCCAGAGAGATGAGACAACTTGGTTTCAGCGCATGCACCTATCATAGTTTTTTTAGATGGCGAGGTGATGCATGGACCCCCGAACGAATGGGTGAGAAATATATCCCGAGAGTAATTATCTGGGATGAGATTTGTACAATATCCAAAGAGACATTACAGACATTTCTTGATTGGCTATCAACAAAATCTACTGCAATTATCATGTGTGGCGATCATGGACAGCCTCCGCCGTTTACAGGTGAATTCTAAATCGTTAATCAGACTACAACCAGATAAAATTTAATGCGAAATCATGCGTACTGTAATTCCAGAGACACCAATGTCTGATTTCTGGAACGTATGGGGCCCTAATGATCTAATAGTTGCATCCAGGATAAACGTCCGTGATTCACTTCAGCGTAACTTATTTGAGCTACACATGGAAAAATTTCCTGATCAGCTCGTTCCATTATGTTATCGACCAACAGATACACGCCGACAGAATATACTTGTTGATATTAAGGCGGCAAACAGAGTTGGCAGAAAACAAAAACTATTTCATAATGATATCGTCGAGGTTCCAGTAGAGGCTGTACAACAGGCGTTATCGTTAAACCCATCGTGCTGGGGGGTTATGCGATAAAAATTCATTCGTCTCAGGGATTTAACAATATCAGATACCAATATCTGGATTCTAGATGATCACATCGAATGGTCAAATCTGGCTGTGTCTAGAGTAACAAAAATAGCTCAGTTACACAGGATTGTCTGCGTGTTGGAGCTGCCAACAACTTTACAAACAACAAAAGCGTCACCAGGATTTATCAACGCAGTGAAGAAAAAAATAACTGGTTATGCGCGAGATGACAAACAAAATCGCACCAATTTGATCTGGATGTGGAATTTGTCATGCTGCTGAAACAACAACAAATAATCACTATTCCCCCTGTAGCAGAATAATGTTGTGGCAATAATTTCCTAATGACGTAAGACAATTTAGTCTCGGCCACACACGCAAATATGTCCCTCTGACACGTCTTGAATATAACAGACGTAGAGGAGCTTCGTTCCTCAGTGCCTGTGACTCTTGTTTAGTGTTTTATATTGGTGCTTTGTAGAGCACCCCCTAGCGTCTCCGACGCCGGATCCAAACTGATGGTAACTGGGTGTTTTCAGGAATTACCTGTAATTGTTCACGCACAAATCCACGTTGAGCAGCTGTTGAATCTAGTCTGGTGGCTGCTTAGTAGATCTTACCATGCTGGAAATTTTATGTGTTGTTACACTCCACACTGGATCAGTTGCTCTTGCTGAACCATCCTCAAGTTCACCAGGTTCATATAAATACCTCACTGTTACTTTACTACTCAACACTGGTTGTTGTAGCTGATCTGGTGATTTTCGTCGTGGTATGTATTTTGTTCGCAATTGCATTGATAGGTTTCATGTTAATTCCACTGGTGACTTCGTTGTTTAACGCAGCCACCACATGAGGTAGTCTCGCAACCCATTCACGAGATCTGTCCTGAACGTGCAGTACTTCTTGGGCATATTGATGTCCAAAGAGTCGCTGTACAAGTGTTTGATTAAATCGTTCAATGATTGCCTGATCCTGATGTATCGCGGTGTGTCCACGTCTGATTTTAACATTATGTTGTTGTATCAGCGTCGTCACTGCACCGAGAAATTCTTTGCAAGAATCAATCTGTAGCAATCGTGGCCAACGCAGACCGACATGCGGTCGGGGTCCTCGCGAATAAATTCGTTCAAACGCTGCTACGGCTTCAGTTGCTCTTTTTAGACGATAACAGTTCAGCCCCTTTGTTCTACTTGCAACATCTACGACAGTCAACGCATATTTGTATGTGCGCCTTTTATGTACGTCATGTGGTAAAAACAAGATATCTCCCTGATGAACTTCGTTGGGCTTGCTGACATCAAACCGTCGATGTTGAATTGTTTTGGGAGGTTGAAGGTAAATTTTCCATAGGGCCTGTCGTAACAACCAATCTGTGGCTACAGCTCGTATGACACCTGCTGCATCGGCGAGAATTTTAATTGCTGCTGTACCTCTCTGGTATCCGATTGGACTATAATTAATCGACTCCATTATGTAATTATCGGCGTTTAATTACCCGCTCCCAACACTCTTTTACCTTTCATTGCCGATCTTATCAACCAAATAGCGAGTGATTCTCGTTTGTTTTTATTCTTTATCGCATTCTGCGTGTGAATGAACCTGACAATATGTAGCTGTTGTAGATCTGGACTTTTACGTGAACATGGCATGTTTGATCACTCGCATTTACCAGAAATTCGCCTGGGTTTGGTTGATTTGTTTTTCGTCAAGTCTAATATCAAGGCGAGTTCGAGGACCACAATAATTATATCCTGGAGCATGTTTTCCCCAGGATACTTAGCCTATGGCGTTCAACGTATTTTCCAGAGTCCCTTAGCAATATCGCCACCTTTTTTTGCAACAGGATAACTCACAATCTTATATTTTTGTGTGCCGCATTTTACACATTTATCTGTAAGTGCCGGCGTGTTATTTCTCAACGTGGTTGCTCTCAGAAAGTTTGTATCAATGACTGTCTTGTATCTAACACAATATAAACTTATGATTATAAATAATATTATGTCTGTACAGCCAGAATATTTTCACGGGGCAGGCATGAAAACATAGATGTCATTTACGTTACTCAGAGGTATACTCAAATTCCCAAAGTTATCAGAGATAACTGTAATTGTTGGGTTATTTTTAACGGGGTTGATGCACATACGCTGCGACATTTTCATCAGACATGGTGTCTCGCCGACATAGACATAGGTAAGTTTAAAAACTTCTTCGAACATGCTCAGAAAACCCTGCATGGATTCAAGTTTACATGATTCAGCAACACGTTATCGAATTGGTTTTGATAAAATCTTTTGTTAAAGAAACGTATTTGTTGTATAATGAACCAGAAAAATATTAACGAGATTATCTCTACGATAGAACAATTTTAGCAGAATGGTCTCGCAGTTCAACTCTATGTTGAAATATCAACGATGATTTTGAGATGTAAAGAGGGCAGATATACACTAGCGGCAGAGTATAGATTCATCAAATTACTCCAACGCGAAATGGAATTATCATTGGCGGATTTACACGAAGAACATGATATAGCTAAATGTTTTCCATTGGTAAGCTCCATTGAAAAAATACTATCAGATTTGTCTCGACAATATGAAACTCGAGCGGCTGTAAGTGCTCGTGCGAGAAAGCTAAAATAACTTGTATTGGAATCTATTAAGATTTCTGCGGAATCCGCCAAGGTGGAATAGCCCAAACAACATCAACAACAAAAATTAACGAGAGAAAAATGTTTCTTTTTTTGTTTGTTGTTTTGTTGTTGTTATTTTTTTCATCATGGTCTATCGCGCACATACAAACTAATAGTCAATTCTTCACCACGCGTGTCCAATAAATTACCGTCTTGGTCGGTTAGACGAAAGTGTATTTGTGACAGTGATAGATTATGACATCGTAAATAAACAGGATTAACGGGCACCGACACAATCAAATGATTGGGCGGGACATCCGGAGAAAAGCTATAAAGAACATATTCCTGTTTGGCCTGTCCTTGTAAAGCTTGCCCAGACGCAACATAGTTACCGTCGACTGCGTCACAGACTATATTTACAAAAACCGTCGACGCGATATTGAAAATGCCTGGCGACACATGACGACCACCACCATCCGGATCGTTATTATGTCGGAGAATATCTGGAGAGCCCCGTAACTTCTCCCATGCCGCAATAATCTTCGGAAAATATTCGTAAATTATGTCATTGAGATCTTGCTGAATTTTATCCGTGCCCAACGTGAGTGGCTTGAACGTAAGCAATTGGTCTTCGGTAATCTTAAAATAATCATGAAATGCATTTTTGTATATTACGCCTTCCTCTATACATTTCCAGTCATCACCCTTAATTCTATAATATAGTTTTGAAATATTTCTGAACGAGATTTTATATGGTTCAGATGTTGTACTGTCTCAGTAATTCTTTGTTTAAGATCATCATTCGGATATTCAAGCACAAACTGCTCAAATAGCTTTCTCAGATCATTTTGTTTATTTTCATGTTCCTGTGCTATTCCATTGGTTAGTAGTTCAAAAAATTTCTCAAATATGTGAATGAATTTATGCCCACACCTGAAGGAGGAAGAGGAGGGCTGGGTCCAACACCCGTAAATAAGGTATTTTTTAATCACCGGTTGCGTTAAATATTTGTTCAGCAACTATATACCTTTCTTCCCCTGCTCTCCTGGGCGCCCATATTTTCCTTCCTTCTCTACAATTTGGTTCTTTAATAAATACTTGTTTGTCTCATAAATAATCAGATCGCGTTGGATGTGGTGGTCCAGTATAAATCGGCGATTTTAGCGGCCATCCTAGCACTGTTCTGATCGACGACTTGTATATGTCAACTGCGTAATTAGATTCCCTGGAATCCCCCGTCGATATTTTAATGGCGGCACTCAATGTTGGCTCGTGTACCTTGATAGCGATCTTCGATTCTTTTCCTGTTATTAATTTGATTCTACGTTGACGTTCATCATTTATTTGTTCGATTTGATATGATCCTATTGCGATGGTAACGACCTCTCAGATTGGGGCTTGCCCACCAGCTGCATCAGCGGCGGTTTTATGCGAGAATACCAGCGAATTATTAGCGTCCAGACTACCAAATGGTTTTTCTCTGATATTTGACCGACTATGATAAAGTCGTAATTGTGCCAGTGCGATTTCAAGTGACCGACCAGTATGAGTTTTTATCGGAGTTGAAAAACCAATATCGAATTCCGGCTGTGTTGACGTTGCTGATATCATTGTGGTCGTCGGCGGTGTTGTGTTAGTGATGATCTGTTCCAGTCGTGTGGTTATTTCTGCGGTCATTATTATCTATACGTCAGAGTGGCGCTGGCAACGCTGGCAAAGGTGTGTTGGCGTTCTTGTGATATCGATAACAAATATCCCTAATTGCTTCAAATCATTGTCTGATATTATACCATCGTTTAACCCTGCTGACAGCGTCGATTATATATTTATACACGCATATGTCTCAGCGTAAATTATTTCTGTGTGCTTGTGCAATTTTTACTGGTACATGTAGATATTTTTTTCGCGATAATATTGAGTATTCCAGCAATACCGACAACAACAGACACCGATTCCAAGCACGAGCGGTATCACGTGCATCGCTGAAAATGTGCTGATTATCGTCTTTGCTCCACCGACCAGCAAGAAAACCACGTGTTCAGTATTGTCAATGACGATGATTCGTCTGCGATATTTTTTTTTTTTTAGTTTTATCATGTGCTCGTTGATAATTTCTTCCAGCGATGGCTTCCACGCACACGCTTGATTATACCGAAAGGACTGTGTGGGATTCATTATGTCTTATACTAGTTACCAATTGTGAGATTTGTTCGAGACGAATTCCTTACGGCACCATTAATTTCTTGAGCTTAGGTTTTCTTCTGGAACTAATGTGAATGTTTTCTCGAAATTTTGATTTAACACGACTTAAGCGGTTCCGGAAAATCTATCGGTGATAGGACCAAATAAATGTTTCGTTGTATCTCAAATTTAGTGAGGCCAAACACGGAGAGCCTATGCAGTCCGGTAACATCAGCGGTATATCTGATAGACTTGTTTTGTTTTGTCCATGTTGCCGATTCAGACGCTACAGTGTGTACCATGTTGATGATCGGAGTCGAGTGAATTACACCATCGGCAATCTTTTTGATTTTTTCGAGTTCAGTATTTATCGAATTGATTCTTGAGTTGATGTTGGTAGGCTCATTGTTAATAATTTCGACTGTTGTTTTAACTTTGACCAGATCAACAAGTTATGCATTAATTTCAGAGAGCTTGGTGCCGATGACCGTTGGATTTCCAAAAAATTGTCTCTGGTTCTATTTATGTTTCTACGAAAATTTGTAAACGCGGTTACATGATTAGTATATTCAGATCTGTACGTGGTCATTCCATCATTGATTGTCATTAACGAGGTCATCATCGGGATGTTGCTGTTGTCCACGTATTTCTTCGTTGCAGTCATCGTTTGATTCTGGTTCTCTCAAATTAGCAATGCTATTTCCAAACATGTTGAGATAGGCAATCATTGCATCACCTGCTTTAGCAACGCATTTACTGATCTCAGTTCATATCGTGAATCTTTGTTGTCCACTTATTATATTTTATTTTGTTTCTACGTCATCGTTTGATTTTGGTTCTCTCTCACTGATAATTGTATTTCTGCTCATGTTGAGATAGCCATAAATTATATCTCCAGTTCTTCTAATACGTCCAGCAATCTGTCCCATGATTGTTAGAACTGAATCCCTCGATTCTTTAATTTTACCGATTTTAGTAAACACCACTAAGTTATCTTCGGTCGTGCCTGTAACTCGCAGAATACTATCTGTCAACGGGATATTGCTCGTCTTTAACCGTCCTTGCTGATCATGTAAAACAACAGCTTCATTTGTGTCAACATCGGCGAGACCCTAAAGATCAGCAAGTTCATCTCGTGTTGCATATTTGGATAAATCAGTCTCACCCTGGGGCTTGCCTTTAACAGATCTTCCGTAAATATCTACCATTATAAACTATTAACCTCTTTAAAACGACGAGCGGTATATTCATGCACAACTTTATGAGTCGGCGCTGATGACCTTGACGCGGCATTAAGTACAGCAAGTATTTCTGGACCGCATATTGGTGGATCCGTTATTGTCTGTGTTGGGAATGTTGAATACAAGATTGGTATGTCATCGGCTAAGCCACTATAGCGTAAAATTCTTTTGGTGGCGCCAATCCATACGAATCAACCGCGTATGCAACCCAGTGAGTAGCATGACCAGAACGTCCATCGAGATTAATTATATCGGTTTCAACACGATTTGGTTTTACCGGTAATTGATCATGCATGAAAACACCTCTGAAGCTTTTATGTTTAATTGTCGAGCAGCATCAAATAAATCAAAATTTGACATGGGAATTTTGAACGAAGCGTCCCCGGCAGTCTCAGACCTTGACCGTACCGAGTACCTGGTAATCTTAGACCCCGTCCATTTTTTAGGTGTTTATGCCGTGTCCTGCTGAGTTTTTTTTTTTAAGTTCCATACTGGCAGCTGTTCGAAAGGCACCAAGCGCAGCTGCTTTTGCAACAGCTGGGGCAGCTGCTGCAATTAGCGCTGTTAACACCGCTAGAAACGGAAACACACCGCCGGTTTTTGTTGTGTGGCTGATCGCATTCGCAGAAAGATCAAGTTGAACGCCAGTTCTTGATTTCTTGGCGTTATTGTAGTGTTGGAGGTGATGTTCAGTCAAGGATAATTTCTTTGGGCCCTGCAACGCCGCTGACTTCAGAGTTATTTCTGCCCCAGAATTCTTCTTTGATGCCGATTGCAGTTTTTTAATCTGACCGGGTGTTAAAGTAACATTGATGTGATGATATGACATTATAACATCATGAATGATCTAATTACATGTTGTTCTTTTTTTTACGGGCGCATCAATGACTCTCATTCGTCCACCAACACCTTCAAGCAACATTGTTTTATCTGACAATATGACAGTGATTGCTCTGTAATTAGCAATAGTACCTTGTCTTTCGTGAGCCCAATGAATGCCGCTGCGGGCAGGAAATATCTGCTTGTTTCCTGAACTTGTAACACGATTCGTCCACGTGCGTCAGGTACACGCGCATCACAAGAACAATACTGATAATCACGCACTGATTCATCTTTGAGGACTGGTGCATCCATGTCAAATGCTGGATCAGATACACGTTTGAACATTTTTATTTATATTCATTGTTGTCTAATACGACCGTCGAGCCTGACCATTTCACGCTATTTAGACCTGCTGTTATATTTTTTCTCTCTCGGCGTCTACTTGTTGTTTTGCCGGTGATGGCACTCCAGCTAATTCTTTCAACCGCTCATTTGCAGCTTGATTTATTATTTTACTGACGCTTGCTGGCATCACTTGGGTGCTGGGTAGTTTTACTGGTTGTTTTCGCATTACTGATCGTGCGAGTCTGTCTTTGACCGCCGAGAATGCTTTGCCAGCAAGATTACCAACATTGCCAATAGCCTTATCACGAAAAACTTCGATGGCTTTCGTACCTATTTTTTTTTTTTTTTTTTTGCAATCGGATTAGCTTTTATTGCTATCCTTTTGAATAAACCTTGAACAACATCGCCGACTCCATCTCCGTAGATCATTTTATAAACCGGTAATCATGAATTTATCACCCTGACGTTTTCAGGTCTACGTTGGGCATTGTGTATAAACATGTTATTTTGTTATCGCCGATCTAATTGACCACTCACTGTAGTAATCGTCGGTAATTTCACCGATCAGCGCCCGATAGACGCTGATGCCCATGACACCACCGTTAAATAAACGCTGACAAATGGCAGCCGCTTCACTGATGATTTTCTGGGAATTGTTGCTGGCTCGTCTTCCATCAATCAGAATTTCCACTCAATCAACATCAGCGAGGATGTTACTGGGACAAAGTTTATTTTGAACTACCGGCGATTCTGCTATCACATTACCACCTTATTTCCTACGACGTTGATCACGAGTGGCAAGGCCACTTCCTGTCGCTCCTTCAGCTGGTTCTGATTCTGGTTCAGGAGAGCACTGCTGGAGTGCCTCTGATGCAGCTTTTCTGTTTTTCTTCGTTGTTTTAGACCCAGTTTTTATTCTTTCTTTACCTATTTTTTTCAAGTTTAATCATCAATTCTTTTTGTTTTCTTTCCCTTTCCAGTTTTGCTTTTGCAGTGTATCCTTGGTGATTTGTAATTTGTTACTTTTTTATGTAATACTTCAGTTGCAAAAGTTACATCTCGTTTTTAATTAGAATAGTAACTAATTTACAGAGAGATACACGGTTTGGGGGGCTTTTTTTAATACAGGATTTGACTGCTTTGCTGTCAACGAGAGAGACCTTCATTCAAACCTTGTTAGTTCATTGTGGAAAGTCAAGGAAATTTTGCGGCGGACAACAGTACATTTTACAGGTAACATCGAATATCTGCTGATATCCCCAATACAGATATAGTTATTTACTTAAGTAAATGTTAGACCTTATTTAGAATACAGATTGAAAACGCTGAAAAGGGCTTTTTTACTTATTCATTCACGTGAGAGTTGCCATTTGTATCAACAAGTTTTAAAGTCTATCCGAAGTTGATTCCCCAAATTGAAATTTTGGAGATAACTTATTATTAAAATATATTTGATACTTATTTATGGGTTTCTTTTGTCGTTGTTATATTGGGTTTAGGCCTAACGCCATTTCTCAGCACAAGATGAGTGAAAGTTCTCCGTCATATGACGGAAATTCCGTCTTCAGAATGTCCGACATGGCGATAGGTGGATCTTCCAAATCGTTATTATCCGCCGATTATTGCATTGGGGGGTGGGGGGTGGTAGGGGTTAAAGTGGTTGGAAAGTGTTTATAGTACAAGTCACACGAGTCATGTAGGCATTCAACACCGACTATTTCAGCAACGGGTATCATTTTTTTTAGAATTTGATTCTACATACCTTTAAGTGGCAAGTATTCACTTCATTTGGATTCGTATACATCCATATTCCTTTGGAAGGTCATTATTTAGACGCCACGAGAGGTGCATGCGGCACAATCATTGTTAAAGTACGCAGACATTTTTGGACGAAATGAACCTAAGGTGTGATCCAGTACAATCCGGAATGAATGTCGCGCGCTGTGATGTCACAATGAAGTTACCAATATTGATAAATTCCTACTACCTTCCATTGTGACGATTGCACTCGACGGGCTCTTATTTTGAGCCCAATGGCCACCATTATAAAATTCCATAGCGATAGATAATTTTCGTCTGGAAGATTCTTGGTGACAGTTAAGGTGCAGAACATTTAATAATCAGGACTGAATAGACTTTGGTTAAAGAAAATTAGTGTTAAATTTTAAAAGAACAATTTATATTCAATTTAAAATGAGTAAATGTGCATATATGACCCATGTGACTTGCACTATAGTAGAAAAAAAACAATCATTGCTTGGGTATACTAAATTTTAAATTTATAATTTACTGTTGATGGAGCAAACGGATGTTTTGATGCGATATTCAGTTCACTCGAGGCTCCTCGGTTGTGTTTTGCTGAATAATGAAGTTCATACTTCAAAATTCAGTGCCTCTACTCAGGTAACTCAGTCGTTATTCCACTGTTATTCGATTCCTACATTTAGAATCAGATAGCAATTAATTTTACTATATATTCTGTCTTTTGTTTCTCATTGCTGAACTTTCCATTGTGTCCAAATGATAATAAATCGTACCTTATTCTAAAGTACCGTCAAAGATGAACTCACTGTGAAGTTCTCGTCACACGTTATCAGGCAGTTTTTCAGAGGCTGCAATATCAACAACGTACCGTACATTGGATGATAGATTTCACTACCGGGTTATCTCCAATTCCTGATTATTCACTGTGCACTGTGGCGAAAATACACAAAGACAACCACACCATAATGCTCAAATTCTACAGTAAAGAATAAACAGTTACCTTTAAATTAGCACGAAGAATGTCTAAATCTAACTCTTGTATCAACATCAAAAGGAGACAGGAAAAAATGCCGTTCAGCTCGCAAGTCATGTGACATACTGCAGTACGTCGAAGGACCCAAAATGTCATGTAAATGCATTGGTCAGTGTGTTTTGTCATTATTTTTCGTTTATAAAAACAAACAAACAGAATTATTGAATTTGATATAGAAATAAAGAAAATAGTTCTTTCACATTTATTTCTTTTCGCACTTTAGTACTACCGCCATTGTGGGTCAGCAATTTTTGAAACAGTGATTTCCTTAATATGACTACATTTTATTTTTGTTACAACAACTATTGATATGATTGAAAATTTTGGTTTTAATATTTGTATATGTACTTTTAATATTGTTGTTTATTGTTTAATTATGATTTGTTTGGCTATTTTTATTTTCACAGAATGAGTGGTGTATGAAAACAACCTTGATCTTATATATCACACTGAATTCTCCAACTTCGTTTTGTCCAATATATTTTGGACTGATTTTTTTTCCTTTAGCCAAATATTTAATCATATAATATTTAGATTATGCTTTTTGATGAAGTCTATTTTCCTAAATGTATGTGCCAAATGAATTACGAATACCTACGGACAGTCAAATGAAGAGGTACTGCCAAGATACCGCAATATTCGCCATTATTACCTTTCTGTTCATTGACAGGTTTAATTGGTGAGTGTACACATTAGTTTCCCCCCTAATCAAAGTGTCTGTGATGCTGATCAAATGTTTACATACGAAGTTTTAAGTTTCGAAGCACAAGTTGGTATGTCTTTTATCACAAAATGATGACAAATAATAGCTTGCGAAAATCCGGCAGTGATAATAAGTGCTAACTTGCAATGGAAAATGATTAGTTGATTTTGAAGCCCTTCAAGTAATGCAAGAATATAATTTCTTCAAAATGACTTGACTTTGCGTTACAGTTTGATATTTTCTGGGGGACAAGACTATGACGTCATGAACAGGGTATGTCTTTGTACACCAATTGATTACAATAATTGTAAAGATTACCAAACGGTCTAAAACATTGATTTTGGGATTTCTGTGGATTTATTTTTAAAGATGTTATTTCACCACACTCTCGGTTTTTGATTACAAAAAATGTCCATATCATTCTTTCCGTTTTTTCTTTCCTTCGGCTTCATGCATCTTTCTACGTCATTATAAATATTTCTTGAAAACTAGCTCAGTGACAGGCCGTTCTCTCTCTCTCTCTCTCTCTCTCTCTCTCTCTCTCTCTCTCTCTCTCTCTCTCTCTCATTATACAATAGAACACTACTTTATAGACTATTATATCGCCCAAATTGGTCAGAATTATTAAGAAAATCTCTGTATTTTGGGATATCCAAAATTTAATGTCGCAGCATCCACAATTTACACCTTTCAAATAAAGATTTGCTGTAATGACAGATTAGTGAAAAAACCTGTACAGTATGAAAGCTGAATGAGGAATTTCTATCTTATTATAAATTCTTTTGTGGTTTACTAGTTGTTATTTAAGATCAATGTGCATATGTACAAGAATACTGTGTTATGCATATTTGTATTGTTTGTTGGGTTTTCTCCATGATTATGATACGTATATCTGTATTTTATAGTTGACCTTTGTACAAAATCAAGTTAACAGTCTACCTGACTTGTGACATTTATAAATTATTTTGTAAACAATATAATACCTAGCTAATATTTCTATATGATTATAGATTAAATATTCAGATCGTTATTATTGGAGGTAATTCTTGTTTATTTAAATCTGAGTCTTGGACCTTAGTTTTTGACTCATAAATTCATACTCTAGCTGACAACTTTGAATGTTTTATAAAGCAAACTGAACTACATCCTGCCTCTATTACTGAGTCTTTGATTTTTTATATCAGTGTTGTTACTTTAAAATTTGCTCATTCCAACCTCAACATCTACAGTGCAGTTAGTCTTATTGTTGTGTTCAGGTTTTAATTTGGGTGGATTTAATTATTTAAATTATTCAACGGAATTACAAGTGCTCATTAATACTTCTTGGACTAAATCATTAATTTGGAATTATAGTGAATTCAGTCAAGGACATTTTTAATTATATTATTGTGATACATCAAAAGACTTTTATCACATGGCCACAATCCAGACCAGTTGGCACATTAGCAAATTTGAGACCACAGGCACATCAGCACATTCAATATTGGAATTTATTTGGAACACCACTGGAATTCAGTTGGAACTTCATACAAATGAACTTGTGAATGAAATTTTACTTCTGTTTGGGATTTAATTCACAATACTATAAGTTCGTTTTAGTTTCACTTTGTATTCTATGGAAATAAATAGTTTGTTGAGTTTTAGAAAAAGTGTTGGTTTTTGTTCTTTTCTGTTACGTAAAGACCAAAGTGTCATAACAACTATAATGAATATACCCTACTGGTTTTAAGAGCAAGATATAATTTCAACTTGTGTATGATTCGTCATTATGGTAATTCATGCAAAAAGGGAGAGGCTTGGAAAAAAGGAGAGGCTTGGAAAAAGGGCACAAAAAGGCTTCAGAAGTAACTGAAACAAAGAAAATACGAACTCTTGAAGCCGAATGTTCAGAAAACATTTTTATAAAGCAGTATATAAGAAATATTCAAATATCAGCATAATACAAGACTCCCTCGTTAACTCGCGCCTTGATTACTCGCAAACCCGAGTAAAATGCGGGGTCAGTAATGGATCGTATTTTTTTTTCACTAGAACGTACCAAAAAATTGACCCTTATTTGTTGAACATGATGAAAATCACTATCGAAATTGGCAAATGAAACCTTGATATATTGCTCGTTTTATCCTCAAAAACGGTTGATATGATCTGGAAGTTAGAATCAACATTATGAAATTATCATCTTTTAATAAGAAGTCATGTATTTTGTTAAAGTTTTTCCAAACAACATTCTTGGTACACCGTAAATAACAGTATGCAACGAAATTGCGATCAATGAAAATATCACTAATGCCTACTTGAGGCAGCACTACCATATATAAATACCAGTGAAATAGGTTTTTTATCAAGCGGAATGGGTGTTTTTGTTATATTTTTTAGTTCGGTGTAAATGTAATGACCATAAATACAATGTGCCCTGTTGTGAGAACCTAATTAAGTGCCGACGGTGTTTTGATACCTAATTTGATTAAGTATTTGTTTTATTGTTGCACTGAATTAAAACCTGACCTCCTATTACCATGTTAATTAGTCTTTTGTATCAAATAAAGAGGGTGGAATAAATGAAAAGTTAAAAGACATGCAAATCCGACCTGTGTAAGAGGTAGCGTCCCAGGTCGAGTGTCAGTTCAACTCTTTTCAAGTGATCAATTGAACACTGTAAGTTATAATTTTTTTTTGGTGAACGTATTCTAATTAAACTATTTTAAAATAGCATACCCATTCACAAATGTGATGAAACATAGTAAGACAACCACGCGAAATGAATACTTGATGACACAGAATTCTGTTTCACAGATACGTTTTATTAATGAGCAGCAAGTTTCAGAGTCTGTAGTTAAGTTGTAATTATTGAATTGGCACTCGGAGATTCCTCACGGATTAGAAGTTTCACTATTAATTGTAATGAAATCATGGCATCAATAATATACTAATAGAACAATAACAAAAACTGATTTTCGACGATGAGGGCTGTTTCACGAACTAAATGTTCCGTTTTTGTTTTTGCTAAAGGAATCTTGTTTGTTTGTGAATTTGAATCAGTAACTAGTCTGGTTCCCTGAATATTACGGTCCTTGTGTTGCGTTGCACTATAGTAGGGAGCATAGCAGGGAGCATACGGGTCACGGAATCATACTACTCAACAACAACATAAAGCAGTGATGTAATACGCAACGTTTTCGAGTACACGTGACCGTTGTTGAAACCAGTTGGAATAATGTTAAAGATCTCTAAGCGCTTAGGCATCTTGAAAATAAAGGTTATTTTCAAAATATAAAAAACGAACAACTTAGTTGGAAAAAGCGCCTTGTTGACAATTATTCTAATGCAAGTATTCAGCCATTAAACAGATCAGTTCGCCCCCCCCCCCCCTCGCGGTTTTCTCAATGTCCAGCGAGCATGGCATCATTTCAAATTGTTATGGAGGTGCCTCGATAACTCGCGCCTTCGCTTTAGATGAGGTCTATGTTTTTGGACCCCGTTGTGTGCGAGTTATCGAGGGAAAGGTGTATATGGTGAAGTCAACAATTTGTATAAAGTGACCAAAGACCAAATGGTGGACAGTGCACGTGCTTGAATACAACCTGTGAATTTATTTTGAAAAGATATAAAGAAGCGGAGTTCGTTTTTGAATTCTGCGCACACAAATTGCGCAGAAAACATTCAGTTGTAGAGCAACAGATTTCAACAAGTGTATGACTCAAAAATATAGTACTAATATATATATATGGGGATTGTTATGGTAGGGATGGGGTGCTCCCAATGCTTTATTTAAACTATTATAGAAGTCCCACCCAGGCTCTATTTTGTTGGAAGTTAAATTTAGTGAAAGATAGATGTAAAGCTCCGAGGCCCCAGTAAGCAATTACAACGGTTAGATGGTTAAATATACAAAAAGGTTGAAATTCAATGAATAACAATTTAATAACAATTCAATAATCAATTGACTCATATTTCCAATTACACTCCTTCCGCTCGACCCTTTAATAAACCTATTGCATCACTTGATTAGCAGTGTGAGATTGATTTCCACCTGTCCTTGTATTTCTACTCATCTGGCGTATCCTTTCTCTCTCTTATTTCTCCCACTTCCTTCTTCCCTTCCTCCTCGACTTTTCTCCAAATTCTTCTCCTCCTCCTCCTCCTCGACTTTCTATAGACTCCTTCTCCTCCTCCACTTTCTCTAGACTCCTTCTCCTCCTTCTATACTTTCTCTACCACGACTACTTCTGTCGACTTTGACTGTTTCGACTACAGTCTCAATTCCGTCTCCAACTCTTGAAGATTCGGGACCCAATGGAATCCGAAGTTCTGTGTCCCCTAAAATGCTCCCTGTGAAAACACAAGGACGGTACAATCTTTTCCTGAGCCCTCTCATCTCACACTACACACAGCCTTTCATCAGATAACGGCTATTAAATTGCTTCGGCCACACATTCGTTCACATCGAGATACCCATACGTTCTTGTATGGTAAAACAAACGTCATAATACAGTACTGTATCAATTACTTCTTAACATGCATCAATAAATTCGCTCACATCAGTACATATTCCTAATCGCGTTGTACTAAACAATATCGTAATAATCAGACTCATTCCTTTACCCTACAACTCATACAGTGTACGCAAATATTCAAATATCCATGCTCTGATTTATTCATACGTCCATAGTAACTAATTTTACATATTTCAACCATTCCAAATTCACAACTGAAGCATGTGTAAATTCTAACATAACGCATTAATAAATGCACTAGTTTACTATGAAGTAACCTAATAGCGAATTACAAAATTAATTCTGACCACAAGCTAACAATCTACATAATTCCGCCTCGCATCTAATAATTCTCCACGTAGGTTCAAGCCCATTTCTCAAATGTGCATGTAAGTGAAACACTACAAACGTAATTCTACATACTAAACGATTCTAGTAATTACGTGTACATACTACAGATAATTACAATTATGATGCCGTAATATTCTGCAAAATCGAGCAAATAACTTACTGACCTTTCGAAGCTTTTCCTTTCCTTAGAATCTACCTCTAAGTTTTGCCGTCAAATTACGAGTGGCTTCTTCTCGGAGTAAACCCTATTGATCCGCAATCCCTCTAGGCTAGTACTAAATCTTCGCTTACGAGTTCTGAAAGTTATCATTTGGCCTGCATTGTAATCAGACCCACTATCTCAATTCTGATTGGATATCGCTGTGAACCGATCCAATCAAACATAGCGGATAATGTCCCTCTCGCTGTCTGTCAACGTGGGGACGGATAAGAAGAGTTCACTAGGTGGACTTCCCTTTGATCTTTGGACTAAGCTTTAACACCTAGGTGTGATAACTGCAAGCCTTTGTTTAGATGGTGCGATCTATCGCCTGTGCCGATCCAAGATTCCGGTCTCCGGCCGGTCATGGAACATTTGCGTAAGAGATCAGCACAAGCCCGCGGCAATCTTTAGACATCAAACACATGGCCGCGGTAATATTTCCAAGACAGGTAGATTATAGCTTATACATGACTAGATAGCGAGGCTTAGCAAACATGACACACGCACGCACGCACGCACGCACGCACGCACGCACGCACGCACACACACACACACACACACACACACACACACACACACACACATACATACATATATAGATATATATATATATATATATATATATATATATATATATATATATATATATATATATATATATATATATATATATATATATATATATATATATAAAGACTCGTAACAATATTCATAACAACAGTATTGCTGAAAGATTATCATGGAATCGAAACAAATGTGAGTGAATAAAATTATCATACATACGTATACACCGCAAGTAAGGTTTCCGTCACTAATTTCGGCACCAAGTCCATGTAGAATTCAACAGATTGATGAAAATACAATACTACAATGCTTGCAGTTTGAAAAGCGTCTAATGTCACCATAACATTCTGTTGAAAACAATACTAATTTTAAACACGCAGAATATTACCGAATGTGTTTTCATGACTAGCGATATGTGGGCCTATTTTGCGCATGTCTTTGCAACGATGTAATGTTTATGCATCGGGTTATGGAAATGCAATACATTACTTTGGACTATTTCCATCAGCCTTAAACCGAGGAACTAGGTCATAGTTTATTTCAGAAAATTCAACATAAAATTGTCACTAAATGGCAAGAGATTTTAAACAACCTAACCAATTTTTTTAAAAAAAAATTAATATAATTTTAATATGTTATAAATTTGAACATTTTAAACATAAACATATGGCAATTAAAACCTCATGCAAGGAGTAAAAATATCTCATTCTACTGAATTAACTTCAAATAGGACAAGTAAATTGATCCCCATCGGTAACAGATGTCAGATGCGTACAATATTTAAGATGAACCCAGTCATCAGTTATTACACTTTGCCCAGCTCAGTATCTTAACTCTTCCAGATCTTCCAAACCCCTTGTGGTAAAAATAAATTGCATACACAGCAGACATCATCACCACTTTCATCATCATTGTCATTTTCATCATTATCATCAGTGGCATTATCATAAAATGTCACCCATTCTTTTCTGTTAGTACTTGGTCCTGGCTCGCGATTGTCATTTACCTCAAAAAGATGCACATTTTTTACTTCCACGAATGATTTTCTTCCCATCGGATTCTTTTCTTTTCCTTCTTGATGATTCTTTGCTTTTTCTCCTATACTTTTCAGGATGTTTTCTGTTTGTTCCCTTCATTTATTCACTTTCTTTATTTGCAGCTTGGGGGTCACTGATCTTCTGCATACATTCTGCTTTGTAATTGCAGTACCCCTTTCACTTTCGGGACACATGCTTAACAAAGAGTTAATTTTGACCTCAATGCTGGTGAGAAGCAATTTGTACTTCTCATGTTGGGCCCGCTCCTTCCTACATTTAGGGGTTGTTTCTTGTTTTGTCCCTGTGAGCTTTTGTGACACTACATGGGGATTAAAGGCAATATCCCTGTCTTACGAAAGGCACTCATTAGATTAGGGACAATAACAGGTGACAAGTACACGCTATGTATTAATTTGGGCAGGTTATGCCTAGTTATTTGATGCCCAACTTCGGAATGTGTTAATTTGTGACATTCTATAGACAAGGCAGTCTTGAAGGGGCTAAAGATCCGAACATGAAGTGGTTGCATCTGATGGCTGTTACGAGGTGGCAACACAAACATGGATATTATTCTGGCGAGCCTTCTTAATAAGATTTAATGTAATATGGGTTGAATGGCCATCATACAATAAGAGGCATGGTCTGGTTGCAAAATGTTGTATAAATTGATTTTAAAAAGGTCCACAAATGTTTTGGATGTTGATGCTATTGCAAACTTAGTTTGTGATAAACATCCAGCTGTCAGATCTGGCGTGAGTGGTTTGCCTTTCTATATAACATGGTGGAATGCTTTCATCAAGAACTCTTGCGAGACTTCCACCAGCTGTTGCAGGAAAAGGTATATATCCTCTAGCTGTGATTACTTTGGGTGGGGTGTGATCAAATGTTATTCTGGTCTCATCCACATTCAATATATGTTGAGGTTTATTTTTTCGGTCATACTATTCTAAGATATTTTCTAGTTTCTTAAAACAGTCCCTGATGTTATGTTCATTGGTTATGCGAAGTCTGTAAATATCCATCTTCTTAATCTGACCTGTCAAGTCAGGAAATCTTAAGAATCAATATTATCAGTCCCTATGAGGTTTAAATTTCATGCCAGTGTCCTTAGCCATGTTTCCTGCTATGTCAATAACTTGCCAATTGCAATACCCATAACCGTATCTGGCCATTTTCTTGCAGTACGCTGCCAACTTTAACTCGTCACCTGTAGAAAAGAAGTGTTGATTCCGGCACACCATACACCATACAATCTTGTAACTTCCCTAATTTCAGCACCTCTTTACTGCACATGATGAAAAACA
Organism: Megalonaias nervosa; assembly: GCA_016617855.1. Classification (NCBI taxonomy): domain Eukaryota; kingdom Metazoa; phylum Mollusca; class Bivalvia; order Unionida; family Unionidae; genus Megalonaias; species Megalonaias nervosa. The sequence goes on along the minus strand of JAECUM010093456.1, from coordinate 141,894 downwards.
TTTCGTTAAGCATTCCCTCGATCAGAATTACTCATATCTTAAACAAAATATGATGCAAGAAATATTCATTGTTTGTAATTGGAACTTTGAAATGTTTCAGTTTAAGTTATATGTATTAAGCTGAAGAGAAACAACAATGAATTGGATGCAATGTGTTTACAATGTATCATTTATGAATAAATAAAAATCTACTGTAGAACTTTGAAACAGATTATATGCCTGGGAAATTGTTGAGAATCTTTGTTTAGCAGCAAAATGACAAGTTGGTAAGCACACAATAAAGAAGGTGTGGGTCAACTTTCAGCAAAATTAGAAACTTGGATTTAGATGTAGTATTGTTGAAAGGTAAACATTTCTACCTTTTCAGTAATGAATTAATTTGTATGATTCTAAAAATAAATATTAAATAGGTTTTGATGAATGGGAGCATATTATAGATTCAGGGTTACTTCAATGTGTACAGAAATGACGTATCATTGCGCGGAATTGCACGATGCGCAGAATAGGCCGACATGATGGTATATATATATATATATATATATATATATATATATATATATAAATGTGTCTTTTAACTATATCTAAAGAATCGTAACAATAGTATTTCTGACAGACAAATAATATTATAATGATTAATATTTAACTTTAAAGTGTCTATAAGTACTCAAAACAGTAGTATTTCTTGCACACTATTAATGTTCCTAAATATTCACTAATATTTATTTTAGATTGTAAAGTTATCTAATAGGTTGTGAACATTCATTCAAACGACGTTTTCACTAACCAGGTTTTTTGATGATAAACTTGGCTTTATTCGGGAGATTGTATTTTCCATCACTGGATACGATTACATCTAGGATTTTTTTTTGTTTTTGTTCTTTTTGTATCTTGTTAAAATGTTTGCTTTTTTTCACCATAGGTTAGAGATGCTCCCAGGATTTTATCATAAGGGGAGATTCCTCTCCCTTGTCACAAAATTAAGGGGGGAGTAGAACAAAAATGAGACGGAGGAGGAAATGGCCCCAGTTCAATATTTACATAGCACTTCAGTATCTCTTTCTTCGTGATCCACTCTGTAAGACGCCTATTGAAAAAAAATCTTTAAAATATGTTGCCTCTAGTTGTATAGGCATCAATCTGTTCATTGTTTCTCAGCATAATTTGTTTCTTATCTGTGCATGAATATTGTTCTGTTGTGAGAACCCCCTTTCACAGCTCACAAGTATTGTCTTTTGGATAATTTTGTTACAAAATAAATTTGTCACTAACATAAGCCCTGCCAAAATTTAACTTTCTTGAATTAGCACTCTACTGACTACTATGGCAAATTTACTATTCCATAATGCTGTATTAAGATTTTAAGTCCAATAATGCCATAGTCTGCTTGTTCAAACAGAGTTATTTTAATCAAATAAATATCTTGACTTTTTAATTCATATTTAGATTATTATTTATTAGATTTATGGTAACTTTTATGCTGTGGGTAGATGGTTTTGTAGCACATGATCCCACATGGTTAAATTGTGATGAGGAAAGCAACGAAAAGTGCACACTACTTTTAAATTGTCCCTATTTTAATTTGGCTCGTTTGTCTGCGTTTTCTACATTAAATTCGAAAATACAGCTGAAATGAGGGGTTGATCGGCATGCCGTCTGTTTTTGTCCATCCAGCATATTCATCGGACTCTAACACCATTTTTTGCTAAAAATTACTCATTGGTATCTCAATTACCACTTTCCCAGCACATATAATCTAATGCACTTCCTAATTTTAGAAACAAAATGCCTTCATTAATATGGTTGGCCAGTATTTGCTGAACTAAATCGTCATCTACAGATGAACAATGCTAGGAATCGGCCATTTTTGGTCTTCTAGATAGCCCGTATTACAATTTGTGCATTTGTACAATTTCCTTGATACAAAGTTCAGACTTCTGCACAATGATGGTTATAGGGCCCAGTGTATCTATCAAATTTTAGTTTAACAACCATTCATGCCAAGCCGACGAAACCAGATGTGTAAACAATAACGAAAAATACACATTGCGACAAGCGCTACAATAATTTTACGATTTCTACAGGCACTTTAAGGGTGAACGGATGAATAAAGTTGTATACTGCAGAGTACATTTTCATAGGTGCGATTGGAAATTAATTGGCAGGACTTCTCATGCATCATCACTTTCCAAGTGTGCAAATTCACAAATTTTTTTCGCAAATCTCGCGATCGCGTGCACTGGGAGCATCTCTGAATTGTCGCCATTGTACTTGGGAAACTTGCATAAGGCGACGTCAGTCTGAAATTTCAAGAGTAAAGCAAAAAAAAAAAAAAAAAAAAAAAAAAAAAAAAAAAAAAAAAAAAAAAAAAAAAAAAAAAAAAAAAAAAAAAAAAAAAAAAAAAAAAACGCGTTGTACTCAGAAACTAAATTTACAATAATAGCAGCAGGGAGGGCGAATTCTACAACTTTTTCAATTAGAGATTTCGCTCAAAAATAAAGTTTCCTACGGAGATGAAAGTGTGAACGTCAATAACGTCAAACCGAAGCCTCTAACCGACCCAAAACTTTTCTATTTGGGTCAGCTTATTTTTGTTACTTTCTTTTTGACTTTTGTGTTTTCGTTTTTATGGCGTGTTTGTTTACTTAGCTGTGCACTCAATTTTTGTTGTCGCCCTCCCTGCTGCTATGTGGGCGCGGCTTAATTAAATCATTATTATATCAATAATGGAGTTTCACACAGTTAAACTAGCTCGACAGCGACTAGAGGCAATTAAAAAATATCTCTCCGTCCGTGATTATGTCATGCAGCAACTACAAGCGCGTCAGGAGTCTCAGATGGAATTTACAGAGAGTACAGAACGGTTATTTAAACCAATTGTTGAATCAACAAAGAAAATTGTTAAAGCAACTGAGGTAATACAAAAAGCTCTTGAAACATTACCTGTTCATATTGCTGGGCGTCTTCAACCTCCTCAACCACCACTTGGGCAACCTCCTCAAGCACCACCTGAAGATCAGCAACAACCTCTTCCAAGAGTTAGAATTAGCATCACAGATAAATTCACGCCTGAAGGTATTGCTGCTATCAGGATCGAACCCAAGTAATGGATATTGCCGCGTATGAATATCATGAAAGAGATAAGTATGTAAAATCCGAATATGTTGAAACTATGAGATCTGCCGATTAGATTAGGGATGTATATCGCATCGCAACTTATACTCCGCAAATCAGAACTGAGAGAGATATTAATCAGTTTGACATTTTTAACCAGGCAGTAGATGTGTATATTGAACAAATAAAACAAGCAAGAGAACAAAGAGAAGAAGAAATAAAGTCAAAACTTGAAGAAGCTAAACAAAAAGAAATGAAATCGAAACTTAAAGAGGTTGAACGAGCAAGGAAACAAAAAAAAGAAGAAGATTTGGAATCTGAAGAAATTAGACGAAGGAGGTAATTACATTCACCAAGTAAGAAAGAAAGAACTGGAAGTGGTCTTGGTACGGGTACCAGGGGAAGTGGCCTTATTACTCTATGTCTCAGCAACGTCCTTTCCGATGTTGAGCGATTAGAAATTCTAATTGGCGGAAAACGAGCTGGTAATAATTCCCCAGAAATCATTAATGAAGCAGCTGGTATTTGTCACAGATTATTTACAGGCGGTTTCATAGATATTAATGTTTATCGGTCCCTCATCGATGAAATCGCCGATGATTACCGCAGTGATAAGGGTATACAATTAGATCAGTACAAGAAAATAAGATGATCATACATAATACTCACCGTAGACCGATCATGGTCAGGGTGATAAATTCGCGATTACCTACATATAAAGCGTACAACGGAGATGGGCTCGGCGATTTTGCTCAGGGTCTATTCAGAAGGATGGCCCTTAAAGCAATACAGTTTGTAAAGCAACTGGGGATGAAAGCTATTGATGTTGTTCGTGATAAAGGTATTGGTGTTGTTGGCGATGTTGCAGGTAAAGCATTTTCAACAATTAAGGATAGACTAGCACTATTAATACGACGAAAACCTCAGCCGATAAAACATCAGCCAGTAAAATTACCCAGCACTGAAGTTACGCCTGTAAATGTTAGTAAAATAATAAATCAAGCTGCGAAGAAAAAATTAGCAAAGTTGGCTGGTGTACCCTTATCAGAAAAAGAAAAAGGAAAAATACAGCTGCTAGTCTGATAGCAGGAAGGGGTCTTCGTGGCAGACGATAACAAATATAATAAAGATGTTCAAACGTATATCTGATCCCGCATTCGACATGGACGCACCAATTCTCAAAGATGAATCGGTATGTGATTATCAGTATTATTCTTATGACGCACGTGTACCTGACGAACGTGGAAGAATCGACTTACAAGTTCATGTTACAAGTAGATATTTCCTGCCCGCTGAGGCATTTATAGAGATCGAAGGTAGGCCTTTGAAAATAGATAATACAGATTACGGAATTGGCGATCAAATTGGTTTTGTCAATAATGGCGTCATGGCGTTATTTAAAAGTGCCACATACATGATTGATGGTCGGGAAATTGAGGTTTGTCATAACGACATCGACGTTGCCAAAGCGATACTTGGCCTTGCAAGATACAGCGATGATTACTCGAGATCAGTTGGTCCATCAGTGATGTTTGCAAAGGATACAACTGATCATCTAGAAAACAGAAACGTAACACTAAATACAGCTGGGGACACAGTTGTATCAATGAATGAAAATTTCAACTTGGGATTCGCAACACATCGATCAATGTTGAACGACAATGAAGAATTTTCATGTGTGATTCCACTATCGCATATATTTGGATTTTATAGAAATGTTAGAAAGGTCCTTTTCGGGGCAAAACATACAACCGTTCTTGTGAGAAAACCTACCGACGATGATGCAATATAGCACGCTGAAGGAGTTGCTGCAGTTGCAACCGCGGCACTTCATGGAAAAATAATACTGACAAAACTTTCTTTGTGGATGACAACAATGACTCCATCACTGACCGAAGAACAACGGCTACTTTCTTTAATGGACAGTGGCGGCAAATCAACATCGTCATGGTTGACGATGACCACAGATGCTATTCAAAGTAACATTAATGGTTTATTCACATGGCAGATAGCATCACAACAAGGTGTCTCTGCACCGCGACATATATTTATTGCTTTCCAAGATGCTGCACGAATAAACTCACAATTACGTAGTGCAATGATATTTGACAAACTTGGTGTTACTGAAGTTTCACTGAGAATAAATGGACATCAAGAACCAGCTGAGGATATAGTACTGAATTTTGATAACAATCATGTTGCACGTGCATATCATCGTTTGATGACATTCATGGGGCGTGATCAAAATGTTGATACTGGTTTGCAAATATCTTTACAGCAGTGTATGCGATCTATTATTTCTCACTGGAACACTTGGATTTGTTCAGACAATCAGTAGTTGATGTACACTTTCGAGCTGGTGTAGCAAGAGGAGCAGTTGTTGCTAATTACAGAGCAATCGCTGTTATACTCTCAGATAATACAATGTTGCTTGATGGTGTTGGTGGACGAATGAGAGTCATTGATGTCCCAGTGGAAAACATGTAATTAAATAGCGCATGCTATTATAATGTCATATCATCATGTTAGTGTTACTCTGACACCTGGTCAGATTAAAAAGCTACAATCGGCGTAAAAAAAAAAAATGAAAAATAAAAAAAATAAAAATAAAAAAAATTAAACAAAAAAAAAAAAATCGGGAATAAAAATATCACTGAAACGAGGACAGATCTCAAATGGTCCAAATAAACTATCAGTGACTGAATGTCAACTCAGGCATTTCAATGAGGCCAAACAATCAAAGACCGGCGTACGATTTGATCTTTCTGTGGGTACCATTAGCCACATTGCCAAGACGGGTGGTATATTTCCACTTCTCGCAGCTATACCAGCGTTTATAGCCGCTGCAGTCCCCGCTGTTGCAAAAGCAGCTGCACTTGGTGCTGTTGGAACTGCCGCTGGGATGGCATTAAAGAAAGCAACAGGAAAAGGAATATAAACTTTAAAAAAAATCAACAGGGAAAGGTCTAAGACTGCCAGGAACACATCGTTGATACTTCCCATGTCTAATTTTGATTTACTTGATGCTACTGCGCGATTAAACATATGAGGAATCAATCTTAACACTCATGGGACAGATTGCTGGACGCATCAGAAGAATTGGAGATATTATGTATGGCGATCTCAACATGAGCAGAAATACAATTAATAATGTGAGAGAACCAAAATCAGATGATGATGTGGCAACAAAAAGATACGTAGACAGCAACAACAACACGATCAGAACTGAGATCGATGATCGTTTACTAACCGCCGGTGATACAGTGACTGGTTCTCTGAACATGTCTAATAATGAAAGTACTGGTCTTAGAGAACCAGAATCAAACGATGACGCTGCAATAAAAAAATAGGTCGATAACAGCAACATTCCGATAATGACTTCGCTGATGACAATCAATGATGGATTGACCACATTTAGATCTGATTATACTACTCACATACAAACGTTTTTGAATTTTCGTAGAAACACAAATAAAACTATTAATGAATTTTTTGGAAGTCCAGCATCCATCGACATTAAACTCTCAGAAATAAAAAAAATCACCGATGACATCAAAGAGATTACCGATCACACAGTTCCTGTACACGCAGTAGCGTTTGGATCAGCATTATAGGGACCACTCAATAAATCCATCAAACATCGCGTTAAGTTTATCGGCATATACAGATTTTCAGTACCCAGCGCTACAACATTTACAATATATACCACACTTTCACTGCAACGTCGTTATCCAATTAGTGGATCCTCTGGATCTATGTTATTAGAGTTGGAAAAAGACGACGAGGAAACATTCGTGGTGGAACCCGACGAAAAAAACCTCGGCTTGATTTACTATTGGAGTCTTGAATTAGTCGCTGAACTATCACCTACTTAAATTATTTAATGAACCAATCGTCTGACTTTGTTACAGAGTTTCAGATACGAACAAGTGTGTTTGTTGCAGACCCAACTGAAAAATATTATTGATGAGTATACAGCAAAAATAAAAAAATGCCGTTGACGTATCGTTGTTACTGATATAATTGTTTATTCTGCATCAACGATCTTTGCTGGAACAGCAACTATAATCCGATCATTATCAGCGTCGTACGTAATATCACCAGTAATAGGGGTTGGTATTACAATTGTAGCCGGTGTTGCTGGTATTCTTAATATCATCGCAAAAAAGATATCTCGTGTGCGACTGACAAATTACACGAATATACAATATTGCTATCAGCGGCAACACATAGGCATGCCAAATTATCATCGCTGATATCATCAGGGCTCAATGATGGAATAATATCAGATCAGGAATTCGCAGAAATGATCCAGGTTTACCACGACACCTCCGGTTGGGCAACTGGAAACCAAAACCCGCCGACTCTGACAAAGACAGTCACCTTAATTTAAATCAGGAAGTAAATAATAATAATGTCATCAAACGATCAAAGATCGTTACAGTTACTACAACAAATCGTCGCTAATAAAACACCACTAACAACTACGATGATATCAACGAGCTCAACTAATCCTGAATTCAACATTATCTTTACAGCAGTAATTCCAGCCAAAGAAATAGCATTAGCACAATTGCGAGTATATTACAGCTGGTCAAATATTAGATCAAAATCATTCGGTGGGTTGCAAGCAAATAATTCATTAGTGTTTTCTTATAAAAATAAATCTGATGGAACTCCAGATTGGCAAGTTGCTGGTATTCCTACGGGCAGTTATCAAATAGAACAGATCAATAGTGAATTCCAGCGCAGGATTAAATCTATCATAGGAAAAAAATCTAAAATTGCTATTACTGTTCATGAGCCAACACTATCAACTTGCGATATAAATATCAACACCCGACTACGCCGTAGATATATATCAATCATCGATCAGACCTGTATTAGGATGGCCAGAATTTCCACCGACATATGAAGTCCACCAGAACCTAAACGAGTTGATTTCACCACAGACAATAAAACGTACTGGGAAAAAACTCCAGATTACGAAATATGGACATCGATACCAAAATTCAAACTTGGATTTCGAATCAAACCTCGTCAGGGTGAGGGAGGAAGATCCGGTACCATAGTATGGAATATATTTTTCAAAACCTGATCTCAAAAATCTTTTCAAAATCATTAATACTGAGCACAAACAAGTGAGTGACAAACTACACCAGTCATTCACCCGTTATATTAACGAGTATTCCCCCGTTGGCGATTACCTGAGGGGCGAAATTATCAAGCAAATAGAGCACCTGAACAAATTAGCATCGGATTTCGAAAATTATCATCAGAAAATGACACAAGCGGTGATTGAAAGTAGCGACGCTGGTAAATTCGGTGGTTTATCAGCTAAAGAAATATTCCTGTCAGGCCATTCGTTGTCAGAGGCAAATCTGCCAACATTTAAATTTCCGAAATTCAACATTGATAAGCTGAAAAAAACTGTCAAAGAAATCATCGATAAATTTTTTCCGAAGATCGTAGACGCGTGGATAAAAATATTCCCCCCGGCGAGTATTCTCAAACATAACAATGATCCAGACGGCGGTGGTCGTCATATATCACCAGGTGTTGTCGCAATCACATCAACGATAGCAGTCATTTTTGTATGTGATGCTATTGATGGAAGTTATCAAAGAGATACTGAAAAATCTAGGCAGGCACAACAGGGATATATCTTATATTCATTTACCCCCGAAGTACCTCCTGGAGTTTTAATTGTGTCAGTACCTGTTAATCCGGTTTATCTGCGATGTCATAATCTGCTATTATCACGGATACATTTTAGACTTACTGACCAGGCCGGACACTTACTTGATTTAAGGAATGGAGTTTTGGCAATAAGTTTGTGAGTTCGTAGCCACTTTTTGTTGGAATAAAAAAATAAATCTGACTCAGAATCAGAATTTTAAAAATATTATAATTTGAATCTGAATCTGATTCAGAATTTTAAAAAAAATTATAATCTGAATCTGTGAATAAATCAAATATTATGATCTGAATCTGAATCTGAATCAGAATAAAAATAAACATTATAATCTGAATCTGAATCAGAATAGAAATTAACATTATTATCTGAATCAGAATAAATATTATCAGAATAAATATTATTATCAGAATAAATATTATATTCTGAATCTGAATCAGAATAAATATTATAATCTGAATCATAATAAATATTATAATCTTCAGAGTAAATATTATTATCAGAATAAATATCATAATCTGATTCTGCATAAATATTATTATCATAATAAATATTATCATCTGAATCGGAATAAATATTATAATCTTAATCAGAATAAATATTATTATCAGAATCAGAATAAATATTATAATGTGAATCAGAATAAATATTATGATCTGATTCTGCATAAATATTATAATCTGAATCAGAACAAATATTATAATCTGAATTAGAATAAATATTATAATCTTCAGATTAAATATTATTATCAGAATAAATAGTATAATCTGATTCTGGATAAATGTTATAATCATAATAAATATTATCATCTGAATCAGAATAAATATTATTGTCATAATAAATATTATAATCTTAATCAGAATAAATATTATTATCAGAATCAGAATAAATATTATAATCTGATTCTGCATAAATATTATAATCTGAATCAGAATCAATATTATAATCTGAATCAGAATAAATATTATTATCAGAATAAATATTATAATCAGAATCTGAATCAGAATAAATATTATAATCATACTCTGAATCTAAATCAGAATAAATATTATTATCAGAATAAATACTATTATCAGAATAAATATTATAATCTGCATCAGAATATCCATTTTATCAGAATAAATATTATAATCTGATTCAGAATAAATATTATTCTTAGAATGAATATTATAATCTGATTCTGCATAAATATAATCTGATTCTGCATAAATATTATTATCAGAAAATATTATAATATGAATCAGAATAAATATTATAACCTGATTCTGTCTAAATATTATAATCTGAATCTGAATCTGAGTCAGAATAAATATTTTAACCTGATTCTGTCTAAATATTATAATCTGAATCTGAATCTGATTCTGCATAAATATTACTATCAGAATAAATAATATGATCTCAATCAGAATCAGAATAAAAAATAAATATTATAAATAAAATATAAATAAAATAAATAAATGAAAAATAGCAAAAAAATAGAGTTCCTGACGAGCAAGTTGAATGACGTCGGATATATGTCTTTTTGGGTAATTGTTATATTTTTTTCTCATTGCAATTGTTGGATCGCTAAGCGCGATAGGGGTAATAAAAACACCCCCTAAGTGAACCCCTGATGCTTTGAGGTTCGGGGGTGCAAGGCGAGTTACATCTGGAATTTTTTTTTTTTTTTTTTTTTTTTACAATTTTACAGTCACCCGTACACAGGTATATCTTGTCATCAAATGCCCGCAGGCGGCCCCCAATTATAATAGCATCTATCGCCGAATGCAAGACAATATGTCTATCGCATTTTTCGAGACTCGAACATGTGAAGAGTTTCCACTAGTGGATCTGTACGCGGACGCCTTAACCCCACGACTACCGGAGCTCTTACAAATGCACAGGTAAATTTAAGTATATAACTATTCTCCACCACGGTCACTGGTGACAGCGCTTTCACGCTTAGTGACCTTGTCAATAACATCGTCAGTGACTTTACAATCATACATACATTTTTTCAGCTGTCGCACACATAAACTCATAATTTTTTTGTTTCATATTTGCGTGATAACTCTGATCTAACTTTTTCAATCGCGTTTGAGAGTGAAACAATTTTTGAATATCTTCATCATAAACTACATAAAGTAGAGATTGTTTTACAGACTGTTGAAGTAACTTGATGAATCTAAACTCAGCTTCTAGTGTATATCTCCCATCATATTTTCGTTCCTGTAGCGCTTCAAAATGATTTGTGATTTTATCAGGATCCAATTGTTCTGATAATTCTACATCCTCATCATTTAATTTTTTAATCTCAGAAATAATTGCATAAATATTTTCGGAATTCATTATATAATAAATATTTATTTAAAATAAAAATATTTCTGAATCTGAATAAAAATAAATATATTTCTCACATTTCTGCCTGATGTTATTCGGGAGGTTAAGTACATGTAAGTCTATTATATACTCCTGTACAACTATCTTATCTGTGAGATCTAAAAATAACTTACCTCGATTGCATGCAGTGGAAAAACAGCAAACAAAAATATAATCGTGGCAGTCATATGATATTACGCAGTTACAAGCGGGGCAACTGCTTAATCACTGTATCGGAGAAAACTTTGCTTGACATTATTATCTCCATTATGTAACGCAATCAGGAGATACTGAAATATTATTTTTTGCTTATATTTGTTTGAAAACGCCGATTTGTATATTTTATCCGCGACACGTTGTATTGAAGGCATGCAAATATCAAAATATTATCCAGCTGCATTTATTCATTGAAATATTATTTCTTCGCCAGTCTCCACGTTCGCAGATTTAACAACCCTGGAAAATTTACTATATTTTCCCGTACCCCCACATGCAGAATTCTGACTGTGTAATAGCTCGTAAATTACCCAAATAATTATTTTTCGGATCTGAATCAATATAATCGATCACAAATCCATCTTTGATTAGTCCGTGGAAAGATTCGTAGATAAACCTTTGACAAAGATATATTTTATTTCCTCCGGCATTGAATATAAGATAACCAGTATTAATGACAGAACCAACTGCTTTTTTTCAGTCGACAGTGCCTAATTACACCATCACGAGATGCCCCATAATTCTTGATGATGGGATGCTTCACAAATTCATTCTGCCCCATTTATATAATATTTGTCCAAAATATTATTTTATTGTTGTGGTGAAAATCTGGCAAGGTAGTCTTCGGTGCTTTTTATAGGAGATTCGATATTGCCGGCATTATTTTTTTTAGCATAATATCGTTTCAGCTCTCTGTATTTTTTGCCACCGCATTTTACACACAGATGCGTTTCTCCTCTAACCCCAACACCACATTTCAAACATGGTTTTGGCCCTAGACTCCCTCTTCGCACACTTTGCATGTGACATCCACAGAATTCATTTACGCAAGCCTGTTACAAGGAACTGAAGAACCAATCATAAGCCTCTTACACTTATTCTTTGCTTGAATCATTATATATCCAATCAATCTTCAATTTAAATATATATTTGCCTTAATTATGATATGGAGGAATTTACGAGATTATCTGCGATTAAGCCCTCTAATGCCAGATTTGATCTTGACAGAATAACCCCTCAATTACCAAGGCGAGCTTTGGTTGAATTAACGAATAAAACTCTAAACAATCGTATCAGTGAAGCCAAGAGAGAATTTCGCGACGATGATGCAGCTCATGTATGGTCAACATTCAGAATTGTACGCAACACCGATGGTGTTGTGGATGCTACAATGAATGATAAGCGAGCAGCGACAATTATTAATTATCTTGACATCGCACGAAAATATATTTTTGGAATAAAATTTATCGTGGCGATTGATGACATCTGGATTGTCCGTGACAAACGTGATCCTGTTCGATTTCACCACACTGGAAATATTGTCACGTTAAATAAAAATTCAAAACTAGGAATACTAACTGGAATTGATAGATCTTATTATGAACGAGCATATCCTGTGACGGCAGTTGTTTATGCGATATATCCGCTGAATGATAAACCTAACGTCGATGATCTCCTGCCGATGAAAAATTCTCGCTTGAATTGTGTTGTTGAGCGAGTTACAGAACATTTCACAAACGCGAAACGAGTAAACGGTTTAACGGATCTAAGACGTAAAATAATAAATGAGTGGGCAGAAACAGTTAAAGATACCAGAGCGTCTATCAAAGATGTTGCTGAACTGGAAAAAAAAAATTATGATTCCCAATAAGAGTGAAGACACTAACCGAGAGATTTCATACGAATAGAAATATAAAAAATCTAGCTTCGATAGAGATTATTGATCATAACGCACACGCAAGAACTTCGGACGTAACAATATTTCCACGAGATCGAACTGTTAAATTATATAACGGCGATATGTTTGATTTTATCAGAAATATCAGTAAGAGTGACCGTGTGGTTGTTTCAAAGTTCAGAATCTGTGAACTATGATTAATTGTACTGTCTAATGGAGATATTTATCGTACAGGATCTCTCCACGAGGAAATGAAAAATCTTGCGTTGAAATATACGAACGATACTGATGTTATCGAACGATTATTCAGTAATTGTTTTACCGTTACGTCAGTTGCTGCCCACGCTGCTCAGAAGGAAAATTCATGGAAACCGACACGATTGGAAATTTTTTGAAGATGTCCAACGCAGTTGTATCTAATACGAACACGGTGGATTATGGAATACGAAATACGATTATAAAGATGTTATCTCGGTTGATATGACTGCATGGTATCCTGGAAATTTTCTTGGAGCAAGTGAGTGTTCTGAATACTTCAAACGATTTGGTCACCCAACACATGAGATGACCAGAGTTGCGATTAATGGAACTTTGCCAGATTTTGATATGACTGGTTTCGCCTGTATTGAATCATTCGAGTTTGCACGGAATCTCCAACCGATCGTTTATATTTGGTTTGGAAGACATTTTTCAGAAAAAAAGTTGGGCTCCAATAGTTTTAGTTAGATATATGCTTGATACGGGAATTTTGGTGTCATCGACATTCAGTGAAGCAATTATATCATTTCGTCCACAGAACAGGTTTGGTTACCACAGCAGAAAAAATATTCTAATGATGAAAATCCAGACAAAGGCTCTTGGTAGGAAAATGATTGGTAAATTTACGCAAGGAGGATCATATAATCACAAACGACACTGTTGTAGACTAATCATCAATGATGCTGAGTTAGATTTTATAATTGCTGATACAACGGAGAGAAGCACATTAATAAGTGGGAATAATGTTAATTTATCTGATGGAACTAAATTAGGTACAATCGTTAGCTACACTGAAGGTGAATCACCACAGTTCACTCATTTAAGATCTTCGATGCTCGCGTATGTTTCGATAAATTTATTGTCGATTATAAACAGATTTTCCGATACCGCAGGTAGAGTCGCCACAGCTTCATTTTATATCAATACAAATACGCAGGATTGCTAAAACAATTACATATCGATGCTGATGCATCATGGGGCGAATGGAGAATAAAGCGAGAAATGATTCTTATTTATTCTGAATCTGCCAACGTTGAATCTAAGGAAATATATTATAAAAATAAACAGATCTCAAAACTTTCATCGGCACCATCGGTATATGATCCCGTGGCCAGACATAAGACAGTTTATCTCAATGGACTTGGAGGTTCTTCTAAAACAACACGTGCGATTGAATTATTTCGGAATTTTCATATGGTTGTTTTGACACCCGCCCATAGACTCGCCAGAGAAATGGACGAACGAGGAGTTAAATCTCATACTTTTCACAGCTTCTTCCGATGGAAGGGAAATACATGGACTCCTGAGCGAATGGGTGAGAGATATATTCCTAAGATTATTATCTGGGATGAGATATGCACAGTGTCTGTGGAGGTATTAAAACTATTTCTTGATTGGTTATTGACGAAAAATACTGCTGTGGTGATCATGGTTAACCACCACCATTGGTTGGATCATCTCCGCATGAATGGCTGAAAAACTTCGAAGATTATTATGAAGAGATAACTGATGATCATAGAGCTATTGAAGAACCGCTGAAAGAATTTGAAAGATTGATCAGCCTACAGTCAGATAAGATTCAAAGTGAGATAATGCGTGAAGTAATTCCAGAAACTACGATGAATGATTTTTGGAATTTATGGACGCCTGCTGATTTGATAGTTGCAAATAGGAAGATAATTCGTAATACACTTCAGCAAGAATTATTTCTGTTACATAAAGAAAAGTTGTTAGATCTACCTGTTTTATTGTGTTATCGACCAGTAGACACACGCAAACAAAATCCTTAAGTTGAGATTCCTGGGATTAATGAGAAACAAAAACTCGTTCTTAATGATATTGTTGTTGTTCCTGTGAGTACTGTTGAGAGCGCATTAACGATGGACAAAGCTCCGTGGACTCTAGGATATGCTATAACGATTCATTCGTCACAGGAATTAACTATTTCTGATACAAATATCTGGATTGTCGATGATAGGATCGAATGGTCGAAGCTGGTTTATCTAGCAGTTTCGAGAGTTAGAAGAATGTCTCAGCTACGAAGGATTATCATGGATTACGCAATGACTCAGGAAACCACTGATAACAATTGCGATAATGTAGTTAACAACGAAGTTGTCAAGAAAAAAATCAACTGGTTATCAACGATCTGACAACTAAAAAAAAATAAAAATAAACGTGAATTTGATATTGATATTGAATTTACCATTATGCTGAAACAGCGACAGAATAATCATTGTGCGAGCTGTAATACAGTAATGTTGTGGCTGTATTCAAATAATAATCCAATAATCCACCGTGGATGGAATTAATAGTAATCTCGGTCACACACGCGAAAATGTGATGTTGACCTGTCTTGAGTGTAATCGACGTAGGGGTGCTAGTGTTTTGCTTTTACAGAAGTGAAGGCGGTGGTAATTGTGTATCTTCAGGAATTGTCTGTAATTGTTCGCGTACAAATCCACTCTGAGGAGCAGTTGAATCTAGTCTGTAGATTGCAGGTCTACCCGTGGATCTTACCACGCTGAAAATTTTATGTGTGGTCACACTCCAAATAGGATCAGTTGCTCTTTTTTACCCTCTTCAAGTTCTCTAGGTTCATATAAATATCTTACAGTCACACTACCTAGTACTGGTTGTTTTGAGGAAGAGTCACGTCGTTGTATTGGTATATTTTTTCTTGTGATCGCGCTGATGGGTTTTATAGAAGTTGCACGAGTAATTTAATTATTTAACGCAGCTATCACACTTGGTAGTCTTATAACCCATTCACGTGATCTCTTATCCCTGGACTTAAGGTCGGTGGATATTTCCTTTGCGTATTGATATCCAAACAATCACTCAGCAAGTGTTCGATTAAATCGCTCAACGATTGCCTGATCGCGATGAAATGCGGTGTGTCCTCGTCTGATTTTGACATGTTTTTTCGTCAGAGGTGATACTGCACCAAGAAATTCTTTGCCAGGATCAACCTGTAGTAGCTGTGGCCATCGTAGACCACCACGTTGATAAATTCGTTCAAAAGCAGATGCAACTTCAGTTGCTGTTTTTATTGATAGTGGTTCTGCTTCTTTATATCTACCTGCAACGTCAACAGCAGTTAACTCGTATTAGCATGTGCGCGATTGACGTCTACGTGTTTTTAATAGTATCATGTGGAAAAAACAAAATATCTGCTTGATGAACTTCATTGGAAGTGCTGACATCAAAATGTGCGTACTGAATTTCTTAGGTGGTGGGAGATATATTTGCCATTTTGCCTGTCGTGCTAACCAATTCGCAGGAACAGAACGTGAGACATTTGCTGCATCAGCAAGTTTGCTAATTGCTGCTCTACCTTTCCAATATCCTCTTGCGCTATAATAAATCGATTCCATTATAATAGTTATCTATGACTAATATTACCAGCTCTTAGCATTAGTTTACC
Source organism: Megalonaias nervosa (assembly GCA_016617855.1). Taxonomy (NCBI): domain Eukaryota; kingdom Metazoa; phylum Mollusca; class Bivalvia; order Unionida; family Unionidae; genus Megalonaias; species Megalonaias nervosa. The sequence goes on along the minus strand of JAECUM010093456.1, from coordinate 125,151 downwards.
TTTCATTGCAAATCTTACTAGGAAGCTAGCAAGTTTTTCTCCGAGAGATTTATTTTTTATGAAATTCAACGAGTGAATCAACTTCACGTCTGCAATATGTCGTTGTTGTAAATTCTTATGTTTATACGCGACATCATGAATGTGGCACGCTTGATCAATCGCATTTATTGGATACTCTCCAGGTCTTGGTTGGTCTCGTTCGTCAAGTCGGATATCAAGTCGGGTTCCAGGACCACAATAATTATATCCAGGAGGTTGTTTTTCTCCTGGGTACTTAGACCATGGAGTTCCTGGTAATTTTCCCAGTAAAGCAGCGATATCACCACCTGTCTTCGTACAAGACGAAATAAATCTGTATTTGCTTGTACCACATTTTACACACTTCCCTGTAAGCGCACGCTTTTTATTTTTTGTTATTATTGTTGTTAATTCACTGGTGGGGTGGATGTTCTGCATCGAACACAATATAAATTCATATTATTTATTATATTTGTACAACACGGATGTCATTGACTTCTCAGCTACACGAAAGCAGGAACTAATCAAGCATCATGCAGAGTTACCAAATTCTATCAGAGCAATTATAATGGGTCCATGTGGGTCTGGTAAGACGCATTTGTTGCTTAATCTGATAATGAGATGGTTAAAGTGGGATAAGTTGTATTTAGTGGCACCATCCGTAGATGATCAGGGATGCTACAATGTGCTTAACGATTTTAATGAAGAAGGGAAGTCGTTGGATGAAGATGAAGATGATAATGATATTGTTGATTTTATCACTGATATTGATGAAGCTCCATCTGTGGATGATCTCGATGGACGTATTAATAATCTCGTAGTATATGATGATGTGATGCTGGACAAACAGTTAAATCCAGCTCGGATATTTTCCAGAGGTAGACACAAAAATACAGACGTGATTTATGTTACTCAGCGATATACACAAATACCTAAAGTGATCAGAGATAACTGCAATATTTTAGTTGTGTTTAACGGAGTCGATACACATACTCTGCGAAACATTCATCAGACTTGGTGTTCAGGGGATGTGGATATGATTAAATTAAAAAATTTCTTCTCAAAAGCGCAAGCTACTCCACACGGATTTATCACGAGAAATTTACATGATCCTCGTTCGCGATATCGTATAGGTCTCGATAAAATTTTTGATTGACAGACATAGCAGCAGGGAGGGCGACGACAAAAATTGTAAGTAACTTGTAAGTAAACAAACACGCCATAAAAATAAAACGACAACACAAATTCAAAAATAAAGTAAAAATAAGTTAACCCAAATAGAAAAGTTTCGGGTCGGTTAGAGGCTTCGGTTTGACGTTATTGACGTTTATATTTTCATCTCCCTAGGAAACTTTATATTTCAGCGAAATCAATAATTGAAAAAGTTATAGGATCCGCCCTCCCTGCTGCTATAATGTACAATTTTTAAATCAAATCTGGTATGTGTTGGGGCTTCCAATTTACGGCCAATTTCATACCATTGTTGATCAATTCAGCATTGTTATTGGTCACAATAAACTGATAACGAAAAGTGCAAAACTAGTATCTAACTAGCCTGAGCTCTTTCGACTCTTAATGAGTCTTTTTCAAACGCATATACAAAACATAGACAAGACAAACAAATAAAACAGAAAAACCGTAGTGTTTTCAAAACTTTACATGGCTGTTTCTACAGGAATTAAACCTTTAAATTTATTATGTTTCAACTAGTTTATTTCAACTTGTTGCGGATACTGGAAAATATTTGTATTGACCTAGAAATCGATGAGCCATGACGATATCTGTTATCTTATGTACATTTATGTACGCGCAAATTATATCCCGGATATTTCATTGTTATAGTAGTAATTGTCAGCTATTAAGAAAATTTAGAGAATCATTTAAAAGAAAATGTGTCGGTTGATCCTTTTATGTAGTTTTCAGTTTCTCCGACATACTGAAGGCTACAGATCTTACATGTGATGAGATAAATTACATTCTCTGTTTTGCACGTTTTGTTTGGACCATGTATGTTTAGTCAATCTAGTCAATCTGGCCCCTGTGGCGATAAAAGATGCAAAACCTGTCAACATATGATAGAGACCAGGACATTTTCTAGCACAGTGACTAGAGAAAAACTAAACATACATGGTCACGAGCCTTCAGTATGTCGGAGAAACTGAAAAACTACATAAAAGGATCAACCTTCAGAGATCTGATTGGATGACAAAGAAGCAATACAGAAGCCCGGTCGCAGAACACTTCTCCTCCCCTGGCCACACTTTCAATGATATAACACTTATTGCAATTGTTCACAACCCCAACTGGAGTTCCGAAACCAGGAAAGAAAAGGAATCTTACTGGATACGCCGCCTTAGAACATTGAAACCAAGCGGTTTAAACCAAGAGGACTAGAAAAAGACAGCCATGCATAAATAAAATTATCTTTTGCAGCCGACACGCAGACACGAATTCGACCAATGAAACAGTAGTAGTTGAAATTTCAGTGTTATATGATGAGGATTTCAGTTTCAAATGTTGAATCATATTATTGGTGTTGTCATTTCGATATTGAGTTTTAAACTTTAACTGTTGAAATAAACAGCGGTAGTTGAAATGTTCATATCCTATGACGAGAATCCCATTTTCTGTTGGCTTAAACAGCGGTGGTTGAAAGTTACATTTCCTATGATAAGAATTCCAATTTCACAGGTTGAATCAATTTTGTATATGTTGTCATTCATGCAGTCAGGGACATTATATTCTTTTTTGTTCATAAAAGTGAAGATTGGACAAAAACTGCATGCATTTAAGAAATAATGATATCCGAGATATTGGTTCCATTCGTTTGGATGATGTTTACACTTTCAACCCGCCTTTGTATTTAAATTTTCCTTTTTTTGTCTTTGTAACCAAATATTAGGAACCAGTGTTGTTATTTTTATAAATTATTAAATAAGGTTTGTATTTTTATTACTATACTTTAAAATTAAAGGCTTCTTTGGGTGTGTATTGTTTGCAAAAGATTAATTTCTGGCATGTTTGTGTCAACCATTTCTTCTTTGTCTAACATTTTTAGCAAGAAAAAACTTGTATGCCTCAAAGATATTTCGTATTTATCATGGATTGCAGAGGGGCGAATACAATAATATCATTTGGATGGGAGAAGGATATAGAGAAGTACCCAAGGGTTTTGGGGATGAAACACTTTGTGGGGCGCAAGGTGTGAAGCCAGACCCTGGAAGCTTCTGCATTTTCCAGGGCATACTTTTAACAATCCAACTGCAAAGTAAACATACTCTAGGAAATGTTCAAGTTGCTTTGCTCTCGAAGGGGGGGGGGGGAAGGGGCGGGCGGAGGGCGGGGAATGGGGTCGAATAATGAAATCTTGAATCGGGTTAGTTGACTTATAAAATTGAAAAAAAAATCCAGTGTTTCATAGTTAGTTCTTCGATTGCAGAGAAAATTCAAGTTAACGTTCATGAGAAATGAAAAGGGATTTTGGTAACAGAACAAATTCAGATTGTTGGGAAAACGCCTGGCGCAGGAAGAAATGACAATGAAAGCCTCTCAACGCAGCGACAGGGGAAGCTATCCAAATATGTGAGAGATTTGGTAGTCATTTCACACTCTTGTGCACTTTTGTTGTGCACAGTTGTATGGCACTTTTTTTGTTTGTCCCAACTTACTACAGCGTTTCGTTAGAAAAAGTCATAGTTAGTAAAATATGTCACTAAGACATATCTAAACACCAAGTAGGATGCCTATGAGACGAATAATCTAGAGAAACGGAAATAAACAAGGAGGACGGGCCTGCATATTGAGCCCATGATCAACCTATTGAAGTAAAAACATGAACTGGACCTGAAAGTGAAAAGGTTGAGCATGATGCAGTATTACTTGTCTTACCTTCGTAATGATTCATCCAATGTATAAATAAACTTGTAGTATTATGGAAATATAAGCAAATAAAAAATCTTTAGTTTAAACCTTAATTCAAATTTTCTCTATTACAGAGTCTATGACCTAAATATCAAAGGGGCGAAAGTACGTGTCTCAGAATGGTCTTATCTATCTAATGATTCACCCCAGGTATGAAGAAAACCCATCCAGTGGTTTGGGACACACCCAAATGGCAAAAAAATCCCCCCCCCCCCACAAACCACTTTAACAAAACCCTCAATGCAAATTTTCTATGAGGTAACTTTGACCCTAATGTCAAAGTGGCAAGTGTGCATGTATACAAGTGATTTTTGTAAATGACACAATCCAAGTATGAACAAATCCGTCAAAGAGTTTAGGAAATATAAAGAAAGGACCTATGTTTGTTGATATTTGTGGTACTCGATGAAGTATATAAAAAGTTGAATTACTCCGAAATTTACATTGCCAGAGAAACCGACCAAAATGAAAAACTTAGTATATTTTCAAGAGTTCAAGCAGCCTTTCATTATAACAAGTGAATGGTTGAAATTAAAATAGTATAAACCTAATAAAATCATTTGAGACCTTGTTTATCATAAATGTATTTACAGGAACAAAGAAGCAAAATAGGTTTGACAAAATATGCAGAACTTTCAAAATTCCTTTTTTTTTCAATGTTATAATCACATTTTTTTTAAAGTGAATGCAATCTCCTGCTAATAAAAGATTTATAAAATAGTATGGCCGAAAAACTTGCATCCTACCCCCCTCCACATGCCCACACACACGCACACACACCAACCGCCAAAAATAAATTGGGCACCTGTTACTTGTTCACTGAATACATGGGCAAAGATTGTGTCAATGCAACATAGACAAAGGAAGAGACAGGCGAATTAAAATTCTCTGCCTTTGAATTAATAAGGATCTTTTGTATTTTTTTTGTATACCAAAGCATCGACAATATCAAGAAGACATCACGCGAGAAAGATGTGTATGACTTTAGCTAACATTGCACAAGATGTTTGTGAGAAGAAACTAACAAAATGCCCCAGCTTCTATGGCCTTAGTAGGTCGAAAGTTCTCAATATTGTTGAGTAAAATTCTATTTAAAAATTTCACTGTGGTCAGTTTTATTCGTCATTGGGTCAGTATCTAAGCTCGCTTCTTTGATAGAACATCTGCATTTGCGATGAAAGCAATTCCAGGGTAACATAAGTATTAAGTTTTGTTGATTCCTTAATTATTTTAGATGAAAGTGAATTTGGAACAGATAGTGCCAGTATGATATTTGATTGGGTGCCCATCTGTTATGTGGTGTATAGATAGTTCCCGAATGACGTCATCAGCCGACATATTCGTGGTCAGCGGGCAGATTTACCGTTGACTTTATATGGTACTCGGAAGTTGAAATAAATTTATTGATTTGGATTTGTGTTAACGTAGTTTTAACAATTTTTCAGTCATATCGCTAGGATGTCTGCAGTGTGGCAGTTTATAGTGATGTATAGCACTGGGGCATCATGCCGCAGACATGTAGCATGATGTTCCACAAGGTCACATTATCCTGACACCTGGCCGACTAGTCCTAACACTAACCTCTTAATGCTGCTCCTAGCGAGGCAGCTGTTAGTACCATTTTTTAATAAGTCTTTTGTATGACTCGGCCGGGGATCGAACCAACGACCTCCCTCATCCGAGACGACGCTCTAACCACTAGGCCACTGGAGCGGTCATTTTATGTTTTGGTTACCATGTAGACTGTTCGTTATTATGCTTCTAACCACATTTGAATGAGCTAAAATCGATGTTGATATTTTCCAGTGTATTTCTTATCCAAATGTGCATGGCTCAGGGTTAAATAGGATATAAAATATACAAGCACAGATGAATTGCTATAATCTCTTGCCCATCGTAAAAACCGTGCATAATATCTGCATGAAACCTTATATTCAGTTTTCTTGCATTCCCGATCTAACTTGGCGAAATGTGTTATGAACGTTAGACTACCCATTAATAAACACATATATCGATATTGCTCTCTGTGTTGAAATGAAAAATATATCATATATATTTGTCTATGTTTACATAAACGATTTAGATCCTGTTAGCTCTTCTTGATGCCATCTTCGGTGAGTAATTCGGAAGTAAAGTGCACAAGCCGACAGCAAAACAGTGTGAATTTTTACCGCGTAAACGGGGACGCAGTTTTCCGACTGATACACACGAGGTTTTGAGTCGAGTGGGACGTGTGTATTGTTGTGTATAGCATGATGTGAAAAAATACCAACAAAACGGGGACATGCTCAGATACGCTTCCATTTAAGCTGACATTACAAAACGGGGACGTCCCGGCTTCGAGGCGTGTCCCCGGTCTGTTGGTGTGTATTCACACTGATGTCCCCGTTTCGCGCCTTTTACACACACACACACACACACACACACACACACACACACACACACGTAACCTGGTCTGCATACTATTTCTTCAGTCCATCTGAAGAGGGTAGTGTATATGAATCAAAGTATGACGTGTCTTGTGCGACAATATTTCGTTTATATAGTGAGGAATACTTCATGTAGTAATAAACCATCGACAACCAACCATTATTGGGTTGAAAATATTCGGAGGCTGCGGTAGTTTGGTAGTTTCAAGCTCAAAATTAGGGACTACAATTCAACAAACTATGAAAAGCAAAGACACTGGCTTCAGAGAGCCGAGTGGAACATTACATATTTGCAGACACGTAACCTAGAAACAGAACATTTGGTTATTCAGAATAAACTCGATAATTGGTATCATATTATGCTTCTGAATCCACTAAACTCTGGATAAGCAGCTCAAGCTGAAGCAGATGTTCTGTTAGAAATTTCATGCGCTCAACGATCTTATCCTCTTTCTTCTTAATTTCATTCAGTGACTCTCCAACAACCCACACTGGGTATCTGTTTAAACATTTTGTTAATTTTGTCAGCTGATTTAACTTGACAAGACTGCCAGCGTATCAGGAGTCGCCTGAAGGCCAAGAGAGTATAAATACCTATGTGCTTTTACGACGTACAATAACCTTAAATCTTCTACGGAATAATGTATTTTTAGATGATAATTGTAACGGTAATAAAAAAAACACAGCGATTTTCTCAACTTTAAGGTTTGCATTTTCGAAGGCTTGTACTGCTAGAAACATAAAATCTCTGTCCGTAGATGTCCCGTGATTCCAGTATTTACAGCGATATTTTTACTGATCATTAATTTCCTGCACCAGCTCCGGCGCTCCCCTTGGAGGATTCACAAAGTTTCCATGAAGAAGCATTCTCCCTTTCTTAAAAGCACTGCTCAGTTTCTGTTCAATTTCACCCGGCGGAAAATTCTCCTGATAAGCATACATGAGCACGTGAAAGAGCGCTTCCATGGCTTTGATGGATTCAAAATCGGCGGTTCAGGAACCACTACCGCATCCTCGTCTAAAGCTTTGCCAGGTAGCTCGTCGAGCGTCATCACCTCCACGATGACGTCCACTTGTTCATACTCTAACCCGACATGCTGAGAAAAAAAAAATCCTTTTGTGTAGGGCATCGCCCAGTTTTCTGTTTTTGTGAAATCGCTTTTTCGTTACGACTTTATCCATGCAGTAGTGATCTTTTTGTGCGCGACATAGTCTCTCTTCCCTGCAAAATACACCGCTTGATATTTCCGATTTTTGTGATGGCAACGACGATTCCAGGATAAAGTTCCTGGATGATGGTGTGAACGAGCCCTGCGATGTCTTTAACTAAGTGCATCGATTGTCTGTTGTTACAAAATTTAAACACTGCAAAATACCTGACGATGGCGTCTCTCAGCTGTTGTTTTTGCATGCGTTCCACGGAGAGGTGAGACCGCTTGATTTCATCGTGCTGCCATTTTTCATAGGCTTCTTCAAGCGAGCATTCGCACAGAATCCTCACCCGGTTAATCTTTGCATAATGTTCCGTGGTCTGCTTGAGCACGTGCAGGTGGTTTCCGGCGTACGACGCGTCCTGACGGTAGGTTATCGACGAACAGCAACTGCTAAAGTTAGATGGCCATTTGGATGATTTTAGCCATGGTTATACAGCCCGTTTAAGGCATATTTCTTCGCCTGATGGTGACAGCAAGTCGTCCAAGGCAAAAATTTGAGAAATAATTGAGCTCGGGATTAGGAGTTCCGCCGTGAGCGCCGTAAATTTAAACGTGGAATGCTTGGTGTACGTCCTGGTGGCGATGTAAAATTTGAGAGTGGTCACTGCGAGGGTTGCAGTGCTCCTGGTAATGCAAGTCCACCGTGGTGTTGGGCTTGATGCCGTCTAATGTCCATGTGAGAGCGCGCTCTGATCCAGGTGTGCGCCCTGTACCTGAAATTTCCAGACCTGCAGACAGAAATTAGACGTGACCTCAGCCGTTGCCCATTCGCATTCCGTGGAGGATGGCCGATGTGAGCAAAAACATAATTAGCCTTGAAAGAAGAGAAAAATTCCGACGCCACCGAGATGATCACCAGACAGCGACTCCCAGTGTTTTCTGTGAGTGATGGGATGAGCCATGTACTGTTTCTGACATGGCGCGTGTACACGTACAATTTCGTGGCTACCTCGTTGCTCACTACGGGTGGATAATTGGTCATCAAGAGTTTAGCTCCCGCCGCCGTGACGAGGGTTCCTCTGGTGGTCGATAACCTAGGGCCTCCGACCGAGTTTAGCTGTGAATACGAGCGAGATCGCTTGGGTATTATCCGTGATGGACCACGTCGTCTGGAGTCCCGTCAGTTGTCTGAACAGCGTGATTCCCAAGTTGGTGACCGTTATCAGTGCCTGAGAGGTGCTGTCATTGACCCTGACTCCCACGTCGCTAGTTTGCATGGTGATAGGCGAGTGAATTCCTGATGGATATCGTTCGGCCCCGATAAACCTCCACGAGGTGCCGAAAATAATGCACCATAGTCTCTCCAGAATTGAGCCCGCTGTATACGTCTTATAGTTTGCGTTCCCATGCTAGAGCTGGACAATACCATCGTTAAATTAGAATTTACTTCTTTAGTCACGGAAAAGGTATCCATGATATGCATGGTTCCTAACACGGATCCACCTGTTTATAAAATTTTCAGCGAATGCCTCCTCGAGATCCGCTACCGAGACGGCCTGAGATGATACTGGAGGATGTCCGGTGAGAGCCGGTTGACCGTACAATAGTTTATCTCCTATGTAAATGTTCCCGGTCATCTCTCCTGTGAGCGATAATTTAGTCTGTGCCAGTTACGTGCGACCACCGCGCGGCGTTGGGAGGATAACTCACGTCCTTGAGATTTGTGAAATTGAATCCATTCATGCTGCGATAACCCTACATGGAGTCACCGGTACGACTGAATGTTTTTATCTAGCTCCTTCTTGTTGGCTGTTATGCTGTCCTCTGCATCGAAGCTGCCTGACACGATGAGCATTCAAGCAGGGACATCTACGCGACCGCGGAATCACTGCAGTGGAATAAAGACTTTACGATGCCGCGATGTTCGGTTCCAGGCACGATTTCATGCAAAAACGGTCCCTGAATGATACCGAAAAGGATTTGACAAATTTTATGTGCCTCACAGCATTACTTTTTAATCTTCTCCGTCGGTACAACACCATGCCGTTTGAGAGAATCACCAGTAAACACCAACGCAAGGACTACTAAGGAAATTTGTCGAGCAACGGGCGGCGTTGCGTCAGCGCGTCATCGAGGATGGAGTGGGCAAACAGGCATTTCAGCGCGATGTCGCCTAGGAACTGTTCAAACCTATCAGCGAAGCGATTGCTAAACAACAGGAAAAAAGTGTTCTAAGAGGCAACACGGATGCAGCACAACAAGAGATCTCCTGGAAAAACTGGCGGATCTCGAAGAGCAGAGAGAAGATCGAAACAAACAGATGATGGAAGCTCTGGCTTAAAATAATCGACCAAATTAGGCCACGAGGATAGAAGAGTATCTGTGCACAACAGGACACAGACTACAACACATTCTGGCCAAGCGTAAAACAGAAAAATCTGTCAATGATAAAGAGCTGTTAGTGAGAGAGATCGATAATCCGCGTCGTTTATGCAAAAGCGACCCTAGTGTTGGAAAGTATAAAAGCGATGTGAGGCAGCTGCGTAATCACGTGAACTGTAGTCGTAGCTCATTGGGGATACCCACTACGGCCTGAGAAAAAGTCAAAGAAAAGACGAAAACATCTAAGGCATAGGCACAGGCAAGTCTATTTGGAGTATTACTCCCTCTCATACCATCTCCACCACCTGCACCCACTCTGCATCCACTACACGCAGATTCATTTACTCGGCCACTTCGATGGTATAAACACTTATGAAATGAGGAGATTCATCAATGAGTATAAGCTGATACCAGAACATATGCAGAATATGACACTCGATCAAATGTACATTCGTCTTGATTGACTGAGAGATGAAACATGAGCAGATTATGACGTTTCGCCGATATCTGGAACAGTTCTTTAAACCTCACCGTGAGCAACAGTCAGTTCTCGTACTGGGACAGCGCACAACGTCAAAAGATTACGATCTCTCCAGGAGGTTACAATATTACCGATAGCGCCTCGGAAATTTCCAGACTAATCACGCCCAACGGGCACATCGCCGCGAGCATCAAAACTGAACACAAATGTTCCAAGCTGCGCACCAGCATCACGTTATCGGGCGGTTATCCTTTAGGATTTGACATTCCCCACTCGATTGGAGCCATCATGGGATTCAGCACTGGAATTGTATTAACAGGTAATGGTGTGTACGAGGGAGATTTACCAGTGAACATCACCGACGTGAACAGTTTACTCATCAAATGCTCGATCACTCAAGGGTCACTCTCATCGGTCGGTTCCGCTTCGAACGTCATTTATTCCACGACGATTGAACGTGCCTCCGTGATCGCTGATACAGATTCGGCCTAATTCTTTCATTTATTACCCAGTCGTGAACACGTACGCGATCTCGAAAATTAACATGTGGCTTACGGATCAGTCCGGGAAAGCCGTGGATAACAACAACGAAAGAATCAAGTATTGCTTGGCCGTGAAACGCAAGATGCGGTGGGGCAACGGAGTTGCCAAAACAGTGATGGATTCAAGTATAAAACATGAGACGATTACGTACAACGCGACGTAAAATCGTGGGTGGATTTTTATTCACGTTGTTTCTTCGATTTCATCGGCTTTACCTGGAATCTCTGCGAAACTTACTCCCATTGCTCTCAAAACCGTCGCAGCTGGAGAGACCTGAGCTGCTTCTGCAACTGGAACAGCAGTAGGACAGAAGATTGCCAGCACGATCACAGGCACACCGTCGCCCACGCCCTCACCTGCGACTGTGGAACAGGCAGCACCATCTTTAATGGAATCGTTATCGCCTCAGACCAGTCACGCCCTCGAAAAACCGCGAAAAATGCCACTGAGTGCTCAGCCTAAACAGATTTTGTCTGACCTCGATATAAAAACTTCCAACGTTAACGCGCAATGAGCCGGTCGACTCATGATGGGATATGGTCCGACAACATTGTGGTGACCACTGTGGGATTTTAGTCACACTGAAATTGAATATAAATCCGTGTAATCGACATTTAAACCAGATTACCTGAGGCTGAACGATAACACGCCCATAGACGATACACGATCGAATACGAATACGTCGAGTATCAGGACACGAACATCACCAACCTCAAAAAAAAAGCACCCATCGAGAAATAGAGACGTGTGATGAAGATGCGTATCTGCTTCCACTCAAGGGTTTCCCTGGAGGTCCGTGAGAAAATCCGTTCTCTCCTCGAAAAAGATTATGTCTCCGGATCTCTGATCACGCTTAAGAACAACGGATTGTCGACGTTCAAGTCGGTACAGTATCAGCTGAACAATCAGACCGTGGAAAAGATCAACGGGTACTTACCACAGGTCAGCTCGATCCTGAATTTGATCATATTCAGCGACGACTACTTGCGATCGTGCGTCACCAGCGTGCGGTAGGTCAGATACACCAACACGGGTGCTGAAGCAAGTAAAGAATTTCGCACAGGGGCATTACCTGTAAACGCCGCCACGCTGACCGAAACAGAAGTTGATAACGCTATCGTGTATCGACCCGCAGAAGCTGGAGCCAATGCTTATCTGATTGCGGCGATGACCGCAGATGATGTAGGATCTATAAAAGTTAGAAACGCCATCGCATCCGCGTTAGCACAGGCATACTGGAAATTTCAATCAGGGATTTGCCACACAGCGAAATCTCACTGATTCAGGCAGAAAAATTTGCATGATGCTTCCTCTGAGCAGCATTTTCGGAGTGTGCCGAGATATCCGCACCGTTGTCAGAGGTGTCAAACACATTCTGATCCTGGAAAGAGATTCTCCCACGCAGTATATACACTGAGCGGCTGGAGCGTCCGATGGTCTGTTTACCATGACGTGGCTCGCGTTGTGGATGCCTAACACTACTCCATCGGCGTACCATGCACTCGATTTAGAAACCACAGTGGCTCGATTCACCACAAAGCTTTATTTCGAGCAACACCGTATTTACATGCAACAAAATTGCCAGGATGCAGGTGACCACATCGTGGAGTAGACACCAATCCATGCAGCGAACTTCCCATGCACGTGTTCGTGGCATTTCAGTTAGAGCACGGCGTGCTGAGCACACCGGCAACAAGCATGTGATTAATCACCTTATTTTATCTCGCATTCACGTCTGCATCACTTCCAGGCAGTATACAGAGCGAGAACTCGAGCGTCTTTTTGCTGTCGCCACGAGAAATTACATCCGCGTGTACATGATGCTAACGGAGACCATGCAAAAATACCAGGACGTAGACACTGGCACGCAACTGTCGCTAAATGATTTCGCAACGTTGTATCCCATTTTCCAGTTCGATGTGTCCAAGCATTCCTAACGTCTCAAAGATTTCCCAGCCGATATCGAGATTCGGTGGACCATTGGCGATCCTGGGGCCCGTTTCACTAAAGTGCGTAAGCTGTGCGTAACGTACGTCTGGCGTAAGTTACGCAAATGACCTTGCTTAAGCAGAATTTACCCGTTTCACTAACGTTCCGTAAACTACGCATTAACGTAGGTATTCGTGTAACTTAAGGCAGGTACCTAGCTGGCGTATGTTTTGAGCAAGGAAAAATGGCCACTTTTATCACCTTCGGACTGAATAAAAATAAAAATATCGGACGAAGCTCGCGACGCCAACGTGTATTCCTGGACAGTACACAGGTCCTGAATACTTTGTATGCTCGCATTTTAACATCAAAATATCGCTTTCCAAGAAACCTTTTTCTGCAACTGACAGATTTGGTGTGCGATGATATACGGAGACCAACACTAAGATCTCATCTTATACCCGCACATATTCAGGTTTGTAATTTGCGCTTGCTGAGTGCTTGATTGATCAGCATGATTGACAAGTGGCGATAGGTCAGATGTTATTAACCATTGTGCGAGTTTTTCTCTTAAATTTGTGTGGTCGACTGCTTTTTTCCCGACGATATAAACGATAAGAAACGTGATATCATAGTCAGTGAAGGTGATAACATAGGTGTCCATTAAGTCAGTGCTGAGAACTTCAGCAGAACCTCCTGTACACCAAATTGCATAGTTGTACTGTGTGACTATGTTTAACTCCAAAAACAACATTGCGAATATCTATGCGAAACTAAAACTGTGACTGAGCGGAATTGCACACGAAAATCGCCAATGAGTTGTAATCGAAGCTGTACAAATCCAAGATTAAAATTAGCATTGTCACCAATTAAAGCAGGCTTTTTCGCATTTCTTTCGGGGTTTCTACGCCTCCAGTAGGCTAAGGTCTAATATCTGCTTAATTATTAGTATCTTTAACAAACATCATTGTTGGACGAAGCATGTTTACTGTTGCTTCGTCAACGATGTCAAGAATTGACTCGATTTCCTTTCCATCGATGGAGTATATTGACCAGTTGAACAACGCCATGATATTATTGTTGACGAATCCCACTCAGGCATTGGCATCGTAATTGGCATTATCAGCCTGTATCAGTTTTCCCTTAGCTTCCAAGAATGCATCACATGGAATAAAAAAAAGTTAGACGTGTCCTGCACTTGCAATTCTAATTTTAGTCCCTTAGTCAGGTAACAATAATACTGAAAATCTCGGTTACTTACATCCACCAGCCTGAGCCATAATGAGACTTTAATTTCCACTTATACGTTATTGATTTTATTTAATACTACTGCTTGAAGACTTGGCGTCCAAACTCCACTGCCCACTGCCACATCTGCAATAACTAACTTTGACAATCGTTCTTAGGCGGCTTCATTAATGACTTTAGTAACCGCAGGCGGCATAATTTATGTTGATGGTGGCTTAATTCGTTGATCGTGCACCATGTGTAACTAATTGTTGTAGCCCATCTTGAAGTGATTGAGATGCCTGCAATTCCATTTGTTTCATCTCATCCAATGTAGCAATGAAAATGATGTGAGCATCTTTGGTGCGCCCTTGAATCGTGCACGAACATCACCGAATCCAATTCTGCCAAATCGCGTAAATGGGTTTCTCGCGTTATCTACGAGCATTGGTCTCACGTACAACTGTCATTATTATATCTAAATATCAGGTCGATCTCAAAGGTACAGTTGTATCGTTAATGTTTCACCTTGAAGATCCACACCGATCCACAATATGCATCAACCGATTCTTATGATGTGGTTCGTTCAAATACAGCCACTCTGCACTCGTGGATCTCATTTATACAAGTCAAACAAAGAACTGATTTCAGCTGGTTGATTTGTGACATGCTCACGATATAAATAAAAAAAAAAAAAAAATGTATGCATTGTGAAGATCTATATTTTCTTTCCTGTTTAATTAAAAATGGATACCATACTGCACATTGTCTAATTTAAGTCGGCTTCCATTTACACCATTATAGTGATAATTTCTCAGGTGAACCCAGATGATTTAAAGTCTGTTTTTTGTGATTACCACGTTCTATCACATCAGCCACTTTAGTGAGTGTAATAATAATTCTGAATGTATGTGGAAAAGCACATAGATGTGATGGATAACGATCGGCTAGAATCGGAAAGTCAAGTGGTATCCGAAACGTATTGTTTTGCATGTTAGCTTCCGTGATTAATCAGAACAGGAATATGATAAGCTACTTTAAACATGAACTAACGATCCTATTGGGCAAACAATAAAACATAAAGAAGTCACTTTTACGAGACAATTGAAAACTCGTGTTTACCATGTTGGCTCAGACTTTGTAAGTTAGTAAATTATAATATTAACAGTTGAAGTGTTCAATGCAAACGAAACAAGTGAGTAGACCGGAAATCAAGATGGAGGGAAATTTCGGGGGAAAACAATATATCAATTTAAAAATGCAGAAAATAACACCATTATGTTTGGTTTGGTTTTTTACTGCACAGCAACGCACGCAGAAGCAGGTGAAGTAAAGTGTCTTGAGCATAGACACACTGCTATAGCTGATCAGGGCTGGTGCAATGGCATGGTTCGAACTTGCACCCCTTCGTTAGTCCGCCACGCCAACCACGTTAAACACACCTCCAAGCAGACAGAAATATAACACAAAGACAATGGCATTAACACCATGCTGAAACTTTGCTGCTACTATTACTGGTACTACAGCTGCTTCTATTATTACTACTTCAATTGCTGCTGCAACTACTGCTACTACTGCAACTGCTGCTGCTACTAATACTACTATTTCGACTGATAAATAACAATAATAATTTATTAGTAGCATGTACGTCGAATGAACTAAAGATACACGAAACTTTAAACATTACATCTAATAAATATCCTACATAGTACTTATTTAGATTATGGGAACTGCTTTTGTAAAGCAATCTCTTTTAGTATCTTTTTTATACTGATTGTGAAGAAAAAAATATTTCTTCTCTGCTATTTCGTTGCCTTGCAGTAAATTACGATAGCATCATGTTGCTTTAAAATTGTAATAAATGCGTTTTCATTTTGTCTTAGATCAATTGGGAAGAAAGGTCATGAAATACACGCCTATATTGAAAACTAGTTTTAATCAACGTGTCTCCAGCCATAGGAAAACGATCGCATATTGCCAGACAAGGAAGCACGAAATGTCAGTTGGAACATCTAATGGAATAAACTGATGTGATCAATCTTATAAAACTGACAAATGTAATAGAGGCTTAGCCATCAGAGAGATTGACCCGTTGAGTGCAAACTAAACTGCTGCCTTCTTTCAGTGTATTTTGAAGTTCAATTTGCTTTCAAATGAGAATTAACGTATACATCCAGAACTGTTTTTCGTTGCATGCATTGAGTTTTGTAAACTCGTATGATAGGAACATAATATATTTGTACTGGAAGGCACAGCATTTTCTCTTTCACTGTATAAAATATGTTAATGGCAGAAAATGAACAATATTTAATAATGCACCATATTACAGATATAGTCTCGTTTTTAATGGGTAACCTCTTGCAATCGGTTGTGGTTAAGGTCTTCAAGGCGGTTCATTGGAAAGACCTTAAATAAGTTAATACTTGTTGTTCAATCTTCTATTTCCTTTATTTAATTTTATGTAATTTTCACGATGATTTCAGAAAATAAATACTGTTTAACTAAATTTACGGAACAGAAAATATAAGAAATAAACAGCAACTATTATTTTTTTTAAGGACGTGGACTTGATCAAGTGCGAATACAGTAAGAAAATTGATTTGAATCAAATAAGAGCATTGGGATAAGTGCATACTAAGTCACCATTTTTTAGCATCTGTAGACAACGAAATCCGTGGTCATATTGTATTTCTAGCGACCAGCTAGAAAAAGCATGTCACAGTTTTTCTTACCAACATTGAATGTCAAAGGGAATTCATCATTTTCATACGCAATGAAATGAAAAGGTATTTTCCAATAAAAGAAATACCGGTGGATTTTTTTCTCGCAATCTTCTCAATTAATAGAAATTTTATTTTACAAATGTTATGGTCAATAGAGTTACTTAAAGCACAGTTTACAATACTATAACTTTTTCATTTCTTTCCATGTGATACATTTCTGACTTGAGGCTATCTCTTTTGTAGAGGAACTGTGTATCTGTGTGTGTTTGATAGAGTGGGTTATTGAGTGGGTTATTGATCAAGAGGAGACGAAGAACAGTTATCAAATTAACATTTATCAGCTATAGTAGTAAGTGTAGAGTATAATTAATTATCAAACTTCATGACTTGGCATGGCAGTTCAAGTAGAGTATTAATAACTTAGCTGAGAAAAGAATGATATGGGTAGTGAGCCTGCAAAGGTTTCCTGAAATGTTTTGGGGATTGTAAAGCAGGAAAGTATGGATGAAATGTTTTTCGAGACAATGAATATAAAAAAAAAATTCTTTTTAAAAAGGATGATTCTGAAGATTATGTGTAGGTAGCATCTCAGTTTTGGGATTATTTGAGATTTAATTCACAATACAATAATTTCCGTTTAAATGTTTACTTTGTATCTTAGAGAAATAACTTATAGGTTGAATTTTACTAAACTTGTTGGTTTTGCTTTTTCTGTTACTTAGATTTTAAGACCACAGAATCATAACTGGTAAATATTAATCAGATAATACATCAAGGCATTTAGTCCGTAGCGTGTAATACATCTTCGAGACACAGTTATCTGATCATCCAGGTTTCCTCTTTTAAAGGCAATCTCTTCGAAAGGTATATCTTGTTTATAAGTTTACTTGATTTCATTTACCGTTCTTAAAATTGAATGCTCCATGAAGTTTGCTAATTACAGCAATGTCTTCTCAATAAAGAGATATGTAAAGTTTTCGTTACTTTGAGTATATATTTATTAATAAAACATATGAGTATATAATTAAGCTTTAAATTTCTCAGAAGGCTGCAACGCTGGTATTATTTAAAAAAATGTACGTGATACAAGAACAAGAAAGTGTGATGACAGGGATTTGCGAAAGATAATTTGACTATTTTGTAAATGTTACCAGTACTACAATGAGCAGGTTTGTTTCAGTCGATGTAATAATCTTATAAAGGAAATATTGTCGTTCCAATACCAGTCATAGAAGTCCGTTTTATCTTCAGACAAAAATAGTGTTCTCTTATTGAAGAGCAGTAACAATCATCATCGATATGACGTAACAATACTTTTCCTAAAGTATATGCTTGATAGTCTCTTAAAAATATAATGATCAAGTTATACTAGCATATTTGCCTTGGTGGACCATATACATCGATGTTCTGAGTTAAAATATGTATATTTAAATGCTAGGTACAATCTAGATTTGACAGAATGATACGACATGCATACCTTTGTGATTATTCCTAGTTTAAGGCTTGACAAGGAATTGGGTAGTGTTTTATATAACCATGTACTAAATGCACTGGGTAGCAATGTGCACCGGACAAAATTAAATATAGTTTCAAGTTGTATTCCTTCTTTCTTCATAGAGTAAAATACACCTAGCATAGTTATTTAATTTTTGCAGGGTACTGGTTTAAGTGAATTGTTGCCTGTGTATGATACCATCAAGTCCATAAAGTTATGTTTGCCCACAGGAGCAAGTGTCGAAAATGTGACTGAGTTCAGCTATTTCACAAGTTTCTTTTTCATAATCCGAAGGTTAACAACAAAGTTGTTTTTAAATTTAAACTCGGTATATTTGTGGACCGTTTCGGTTGCCCAAGTGGTTGGAGCGTACTCCTCCGAGTCCGCGCGTTCGCACCCCACCAGATCATATCAAAGACTCATAAAAATGGTACATGCAACTGCCTTGCTAGGCGCTCAATATTAAGAGGTTACTGTTAGGACTGGTCAGCCTGGTGTCAGGATAGTGTCATTGGGTAGAACATGATGCTACATGTCTGCGGCATGATGCCCCAGTGCTAGACTGAAAAATTATTAAAGCAAAGGTTAAAAATCCAACTCTCTCTCTCTCTCTCTCTCTCTCTCTCTCTCTCTCTCTCTCTCTCGCACACTCACGGACATACAGAGTATATTTGTGAAACCGTTTATTGCACTTTCAGGTGCCATTACCCTCGAGACTTCCATTACTTTTTAAGATGGCATAGTGTTAAACACTTTCTGCAGATAGTCTGGAAAAGAGCAGCGAAAGGTGGTAATATACTTTCCTCAGTCCCCACTACAAGGATAAAAAGGACTGGTCAAACCACAAAATAAATTTTCGTTTGATATATAGATGTTTGTGGGAATTTGCAAACGAAAGGGTGGAAAATTAGACCCATGATATTGTAGCCTATTAGGCGTTATTATGGCCTTCAAACAATAGGACGTTCTTGCAACAACAACAAAAAAAAAAAAAAACGGCGCACACACAGCACATAAACTGTTTCAGGTGCCGACGCTGCAGAAAAAGTAAATAACATTGACTAAATATTAGGTCCGAGATAAACTAATAAAGAGAAAGAGTGAAATAAGGTTAAACTTCTTTATTCATGGATTTCTTTGCTATGTATATTTAATTTAATTGTTTGTCTGTTGTTTTAAAATTTTTGTTATTTCATTACATGTTATTGTATGGTAACAATGTCTGCTGGACGTGACCTTGTCCAAAATTTAATTCATTTCTGCTGGACCTGATTGACTTTTTTATTTTGTTTTTATTTCATTTATGTAAACAACTAATAGTAGCTTCATTATTCTCTATGTGAATGAGCTTATTACCGAGTTATTATTCATGTAAACGTGTTGATTTGAGTCAAGGTTTTAGAGATTCTAAAGTGAATTTTATAGGCTATTAGATTATTCCAGAAGGTTATTTTCCATTAGGTAATGGTTGTTTTTAGAAAATGCATATTTTGTTCTTGAGGTCAACCAGAGAACTATATAATCTTGTGACGGAGAGGATTTTACCAGTCGTGCTTTAACATCTAGCACTTTAAGTTGTATTATGTTGTGACCAGTTTGGGCTGAATTTTATTTTCTTCAAATTATTGAATTCAAGTGTTTATTTTCTCTGAAAATACAAATATACTCTGATAAAATTCTTGGATAAGACATTCATTGGAATTTATACTGAATTCAAACTTGGAATAATATTTCTGTGATTACACAAGAGACTGTTGACACATCAGCACTTCGTAGACCAATCACAGACACGTCATCGCCTTTAATTTTAAATTTCATCGGGACTTGAACTGATTTTTACTCGGGACATTTTTTACTAGGACTTGGATCTTTAATTCTTGGATTATTTTTAGATTTAATTCGCAATATAATAAATTATCTTTTTGTCATTTTTTGCATTATATTCTAGGGAAATGAATCATTTGTTAAATTTTACAAAGCTTGTTGTCTTCACTTTTTTCTGTTACTTATTTAAAGTGCACAGACTCGTAACATCATTCAAATTAGATAGACTTTGTTTGTCAATATGTGTAAGATTACTTACATGGATTACTACATTAAAAACTACGATCCATTCCAATCTATGTAAAAGTACATATAAATTCAAAAGAATTGGAGATTTCCGCCTACATTATTGGAACATACCAGTTTAGCACCATATACATGTATGACTACAACTAGATCAGCTTGGAATATCTCTACCACTGCAATACACTGAACCCCAAACGAGTTTATTTACCAAAGTTAATATTTTGCAAGAAACACACATTGGAATAATAATAAACATCCCACCATGAGTAAATAACCTCCGTAAAACATGGCTGCGTTCGGTAAAATTCTGTAAGGTTGCCAAAGGGGAATTTGCCGTAGTGACGCTGACATGAATGCAGTATATTCAATCAACAGGTACATACCGAACTGTGTTGTAAAGATAACCAAAAAGTTACAGTTATCTCTGATCACTTTGGGGATCTGAGAGTATCCCTGCGTAACATAAATGACATACGTGTTTTTATTCCCACCTCGTGAAAATATTCTGGCTGGATTTGTTTGTTTGTCGGGCATGACATGTCGGGCATCGACAAGATTACTGATCTCGCCATCAAGATCATCGGTGGAAGGAATATCATTGATGTTAGTGATAAATTGAACAAGAAGTCTTCATCAGACGATAATGAATCCTTTGCAGCTTCGTTGAATTCCTTGAGGACATCATATAATCGCTGATTGTCTGCGGCTGACTCTACCAAGTTTGTCTCATTTGAGCCATCTCAATATCAGATTGAGTAGCAACTGAGTTTTACCAGACATAGACGGACTAATGATGATGGCGCGGATAGAATTCGGTAATACTGGATGAATGGTTCTTGCTCTTGTGACACTGAAAGGTCAATCAGATTTATGTTGTAGGAATATATTATTATGTATAATCATGCGTCTATATTGTCTTTGATGCAAGATAGATACTGATGCTACTGAATTAAGAGCAACAATAACAAGGAATCATCGACAGGCACTTACAGGTACCTGTGTAAAATGTGGTACAAAATATATAAGTTTGTATCTTCAGCGATTCACGATCGCCAAACAAGATCTCGCGATACGCCAACCAAGGGTGATGATATCGCCGTGACACTTGGGAAAGTACCAGGCTCTCCATGGGCTAAGTAGCCTGGTGAAAAGCTTTTTTCGGGATATAATTTTTGAGGTCCTGGAACCCAACTTGATATCAGAGTTGACGAAGAGAAACGACTGAAAGCCGGAGAATTTCCAGTCAATGCGATTGATCAGTCGTGACATGCTCATAACGTCGATTATAAAATCGGCTATGAGCGGTAAACTAGAAGAGGCGGAGAGGGTAGGATAATTAATTGTGCGATAATTATGATAATGGAATCGATTTATTATAGTCCAAGAGGATACTGGAAAGGCACAGCGGCGATTATCAAACTCGCTGATGCAGCGGGTGGCAACATTGATTGTCCCGACAAGCAATATGTAAAATGTTCGCTCAAGAGGTAATGACACCAGAACAAACAATCATATCAAAGTCTTCCACGATAATGTTAGGTGAAGGCGCAAGTAGAGTTTAATACTGTAAATTCGGTTATACATGGATAGTAAACTAAGTTAAAAAGTATAGACACATGATAATGTCAGAATAAAACAAGTTTTAAGTTTTCAAAAGGCATAAAAGTCTGATTGACACTGACTTGATAACACCTGGAATCACACATTAACATCGAAATGCAATAAGGCTTTGTGATTACACAGGTGTTAAATCTTATTTGCAAACATTCGAACTAAAACAATGCATCCATGATAGTAATTAGGTTCTCACTTTAAAACGTAATATAGTATTTTAAATTATTATGATCTTCTAATTGTTAGGTCACTTTCTACAGCTTTAGCGGAGATTGATTGATACAAATTTAATTTGCAGTGTAGTTCTGAAACCAATAATGATTATCTTTCAATCAACTATATTGCGGTTGCCTGGAAGAGTGATAAAAATAATTCCTCTTTTTGTTTGACACGGTTTTTTTTCTAATTAGTTCGTGCTATGAAGAAAGGTTGGAAAAACCATTAAAATCTGTTCACTTGCAATCTACAACCTATTCAAGTCTCACAGTTTTAAAATCATATTCTTCTCAAGAGACCTTATTTAAAATAGATAAAAATAAAAAATGAATAAATAAATACATGACATTTGACAGCGACATGGATATTTAATGTCATGTAATACTGTTATAATAAGAAAGTCTTTCTCAATGCGGTAATAATATTTCCGCTGGTGCAAACTGTTCAGAATGGCTTGCTTAAAACCGTCACACAATAGTTCCTTAATCCAATAGGTTATCGAATTATATTGCGATGCTACCGGCAACCTTGTCATCAATGAAGCTTGATTGCTCTTAATTCTCCAATTTCTTGCCAAAAATGAGAAACATTAAGCTATAAGGTAATTTATTAGTATTCATTTCTACATGAAACTAATTCCGTATTATTCAGATGTGTATTAAAAGTACAATAAATGCTTTCTGGAGACATTGGGCTCATAAAATCAATTGTTATTTAATTAGGTCAACTTATAAGCCTTTATGGGATAAAACAATGTAAAAACATTTATTTTCTGAATGTTAACAAAATCACCATCAGCCTGTGGTCATTGAAAGCAGTACTTATTGGATAACCATATTATTTCGTGCAGAAAATCTTATCAGTATTAGAAAGTACATCGGATTGTTAAGCATCTTGGTCTTGAGGATTGAACACAGGAAAACGTACAACTGTAATAAAACCTGTAAGTTTTGCTAATACAGACTTAGAAAACTTTCATACGTGTATTGGAAATACCTTCAATTATTGACATTTTGATGGTGATATCTAAATATGCTCAGGAAATGAGTCATGAAAGAGAAGAAAGAAATAACTAGAAGTTTCTCGAGCTTGTACACCATGGCGTTGAAGCAAATTTGTGTATATCATCAGAACAACCAAAGCTTTTCTGTACACAATAGGACAAAATCAGAAACACTTTGCTGTTGTCTGGGACAGCATATCTACCTTACTAAATAAATTTTGCACAGCAGCTATATTTCAGAGGAGGTAAACTGCGGTCATTGAAAGAAGTATAACAGAATATATTAGTATTTATTGACTTTCACTTTAGCTGAATACTTGTTTTATAGGATAAGTGTCAACGATCCGACAAAAGTCACTAATGTAGTAATTGTTTTATAAGCTGAAAATTAATGCTGGGGGTTATAATCACAACCTTCAGGTATATAATATTTAAGAACATAAGAACATTTTAGTGTACATAAACATTCTTCGTTATGTATACGCATGCATGTAGTCCACCAAATTGTTAAATAAACAACGTATCGCACTGAAATTGTATTTACTTCTTTGTAAATATATTTCATCCTATTTTCTTACATATCGAAACTACTTCAAAATACGGCAGATAAGTTACAAATTAATAATACTTACTGAATTAAATGAACATACCGGTTTTATAATTAACACTTCAGTTAACGTAATGGTCAAGTGTTAGTAAAATGAACCGTTTTATGTAGTCATTGGGAAATATACATTGCATACGTATGACCTTTCTGACTCGTATTATCTATTACATGTTTTTGTTTTAAATTTTGTTTTTATTTATAGCGCTATTTGTTTATTCTGCCTATGTCTTGAAAGAAATAGACCATCTATTGTTTTTCATTAGGGGACCCAGTATACATCTAAAGGGAGAGAAGCATTTGCAATTTGGACAATGTGAAGGAGAGATTTAAGACCCGTCTGTTTATTCATGGGCATGACATTATAGTTCATATGAATCATTGCACCAGAACCAAGATAGGGTTTATATTTGTGTTAATGGGATTTTGTAATTAAGAAAAAATATGACTTGCTACTCATCCACACATACTCCCAGCTCCAATAACGGGCACATCAGAATGGTGAAATAAACTGAATGAAAGAAGCATACTGACTTAGACAAATTGGTGCATGAAGGGTGAGGCAAGTACAGATATCGGCAAATGCAAAGCCAGTGAACAGTCAGAAGTCATTAAGATAAATAAAACTCATTATCTGAATCAACTGGGCTATTTTATTAGAAGTATGCTATTTTATTAGAAGTATGCTGTGTTTATTTCCATTTGCATAGGTTTGAAATATGAAAAAAATGTAAAATATATGTCTTAAGTCAAGTACTAGACATTTGCCTTTACAAAATAAGAATGAATATTTCGATCCTAATTCACTTGAAATGAAAGATAGCAGTTGAAATTGCTTTTTAAAAATGCCTCAGATTTGTCTTCAAATATACCTTGAAATTAGTAGCACTATTTTAAAAGATAAAATAGCTGTATAATACCTGTATTGGATGGCTTGTGATTGGGACAAAATTCAAAATTCTGGTTTAAACTTCTCTCCACCAGCAGAGCTCTTGTGAAGAGAGAAAACTTTTAATTAACTAAATGTGCACAAAAAAGACGAATTTAAATTAGGTGTAATATCTTCTGAAATTGATTTTATAATATTTTATTACAATTAAGAATTTTGAGGTTGTCCAGATTTTGGGATTTGTCAGATTTTGAGTCACGGAAAAATTATAACTTGTACAAAATTACTATAAAAATACTAAATATAATTTAATTGAAGAATTATCTTCTATATTTTTAATATTGTTTATAAATCTGGTTTTGAAATTATTTAAGTATTTATTTATTGTAGCAAATTTAAGATTTCCAGATTTTAAATGGACCAGACTTTAAAGGTCTAAAACCTAATTTTTAGAGTTTTTTATACAAGTAAACAATACAAGTCTTCTTAGAAGAAAACATAATTAAGTCTATTGCTCAGAGTTAATACAGACAATAGCAATAATTTAATAAATTTAGTATAGAAACTATAAATTTTGTATATATTTTGTTAAACTCGTGCCATTTTTAATTAGAAAATCTATTACTTTTGAGTGCCAATGAAATTGTGAAAGCTCTGTTTGTAATATGTTCTATATTATATCTAAATGAAAAGTGAATATATAAATAAGAAAAAAAAACCACGGAGAGAACTTAATACAAGTAAATCACAATTTATTCTTTGTTTATTTACAACAGTATAAACAATACATTTGTTCGTTCTTGTCTTTCTGTCTGTCTTTAAGTCTTTCTACACTTGATTATAAAGAAATATCAGCACGAGCACAAATAGTATATATTTAACTTCTTTTCACTTCAAATCAAATTCAGAATGCGTTAAGAACGGTCGTGTCAATATGCTCTTGAACGTTATACATCAGGATCTTTGCCTCCTAATATAAAGAAAAGAACAACAAACCCCACATGGCCCCAAAATACTAAC
The DNA here is from genome assembly GCA_016617855.1 of Megalonaias nervosa. NCBI lineage: Eukaryota > Metazoa > Mollusca > Bivalvia > Unionida > Unionidae > Megalonaias > Megalonaias nervosa. The sequence goes on along the minus strand of JAECUM010093456.1, from coordinate 99,433 downwards.
AATATCAAATAACAGAACAAAATAATAGAACCGATTTGAGGACAAGAACTAAGTATAATTTTAAAAAATCTGATGTCTTTGAATTGTTTTTAATTTCGTTTCAGTGGAAAGTTTCGGCAAAGGAGGTTATACGAATTAAATTATAATGCGAGGCGCATTGAAGTAAGGTGAAATTAAACACACCTGTACTTTAAAACTAAAGTGTTCGATGATGTCAGGTACTATCACAGAAAATAATAGCTGAAAGTTCTTGTAGAAGCAACCAGTATAACCCTCAGATCAAAACGTATTAGGAACAGTGTGCAATATGGGATAACCATATTATTTGTTTCCTCTTCATTATCAAAACCATCACCATCCATTATTCAACAAAACACTTACACATAACAAACTTCATCAATCTTTTCTTTTTGCCTGATTATAATACTTGTAATTCAATTAAACTTTCTCTTCTCAAAGACAGCAGCAAAAGAACTTTTATTTGGAAGACAAATCGGCGTGCATTTGCTTAAGAGGAACTTAAAAGTTATGTCATGAACTATATATGTGAACGTGAAAGTATGCGGTGTTGACTAAAATTAAATAGTTTTTTAATTATGACTGAATTTCGTCCATATTTCCAATTTTAACTATAATAAACATTGACATAACATGATTTTGTTTGGAATAGAATGGAAGGAATAAATGAAAGTAAAACTAAATGTTGCATAAAAGAAGAGCTTTCTTCTGGAGACACTCCATATAGCAGTTTCTTATTTCTTTTCATCTTAACTTGGGGATAACACATTTAAAATGATTCAAATTCTGGTCTAGATACAGAAGTTTATTGCTATATCATTAACACTGTATCTTCATTTTCTTATTGAAATTATATACATATTTATTTATTTATTTATTTATTTATTTATTTATTTATTTATTTATTTGCGGGTTTATTTCTTCATTTCTTAAAACCGATATTAGCTTATATATTCATCGAAATTCATCTTTTGCAAATAAATGCTTAGGGAGTAGACATAGAGTCACAGAGTTTTAATGAGATGAGTGCTAGAACATATCCGTTGCACAAAATATTTATTTTCCTGCTTTGGATTTAATATATGTGTTGATATTAGTCGGATAGTTCATACGTTATATACAAGACACCAAAACATTTGGAATATGGGCTGGAGGCTATTTGGGGTGGGGTGGAGAAACATCGTAGACAGAAGTCTTTGCAATCACACGTCAATTCTGTATTTCCAAGTATACATTATGTCACGATGTGGGGAAAATTTGCTGATGCTTCATGATTCATGTATACATATCTTCTTACAGTTACGAGCATCTTGGATAATGTCAGTTACGTATTATGTAACATTACGATTCTAGACCAGATTCTGGACAAAGAAACTGCCTGTTTGTTGTATAACCATTACGCAACGACCCATCCACGGTAAATTCAAAAGATATCGACAACCCGGAGGTAGAGACTAGGCTGCTTGTTTTACAATCCGTCGGGCTTTGGGAAAACGGAAACTCGAGAGTGCCAAGAAAGTGTTAAATTATCAAGGCTGTTTTCAAAGAGACCAGACAGTATCTAACCAAAGCTTAGAGATTCTAATCTAGAGCGGAGTCTAAGCAAGCAAGCGCTTATGCTCGAATCAAATTCATTATCAATCAGTACATGTGTGAACCTCGCCAGGGGTGGATCATAGAGAAGTCTCGAGTCATTAGGCTGTATTCCGAGTAGCTAAGGTGTGCACTCGCTAAAAAGCGGGCAGGAATTCTAGTTGTAAATTCCAGGTATGGATTTGCGAATATAGGCTTCTTGAAGTAACATATCTTCCCCAGAATTTGTCTTAATTTCAAAAATAGGTGTTGTAAGATTGACACATTATCATGTACAGGTAGTTTATTAGAAATGGAATCTTCCACGTATAGCTGAATTATCAAGATATCATAACGTAGAGTATAGCGAATTATGGACATGCATGATTAACGTATCAAGATTATTGGACTGGACTGGATTGTATAATTTGCTTACTATGTTGCATCGTAATGCATAACAGAACTTGTACTTGTTTTATCAGTATATGGATATATAGATTGTGAATTATGCAGTTAGTCATTGTTGGACTGATGCACACATAACTGGGTATTTGTATATTTGTATGTCTTTTACAATTCGTAGGGTAGGAATAATAATAATAATAATAATAATAATAATAATAATAATAATAACAACAACAACAACAATAATAATAATAATAATAATAATAATAATAATAATAATAATAATAATAATAATAATAATAATATTATTATTATTATTATTATTATTATTATTATTATAGCACAATTATTATAGAAAAAGCGTGTATGGAATATTTGGAAGTTAGTGCGTGAGCTGACTTGTTAATTTATTCGCCATTATTCTGAAGAAATGTCTCTGACATTGTGGTGAATTGTCCTGAGATTAGAGTAAGGAGATAAGAATAAACGTCCCTTCTAATTCTACAAGGGGGCTTTCCGGGTGGGTGATAGAGTCGACAATCCAAGGATCGGAGATGAGGAAAGAGACGTGGAGAGTAGGTAGAAGGCGTTTACAGTGACGTAAGCAGTCTGTGTAGAGGTACAGTGTGATAAAGAGTACGGAAGTGTAGGAGTAACGGATCCGGAAGTGCCAGGAGAGCACATTGTCAAGGGTACCGAAAGTACCAAAAAGAAACAAGAGACCTACAGTTATGACAGATGACTAACAGAGGCAACACTGAAAGGAAACACTTAACACCTTTAATTTCACGTGACAGAGTAATAATTGGCAACTGTGAATAGGTTATTGATTGTATTTCCTTGAAAGAAATTGCGATTGAGAAATTTGTCTATGAAGTTATGGAATACATTTGCCATATTTTATTAAACTGTTATACTTTAAACCTTGAGTTATTTATACACCTAGACCGTCGGCATTGCTGACGAGGGGCTCGGAGCTAGTTAAATTTTAATTGCCCAATTTTCTCTGGTATTAGAAATAATACCGTAGTAGTCGTGACACATTATCTGTGCGATATTTCTCCTTACAGTATTGACAGTGCAAACTTTCGCCCACCTGGGATTTTCAAAGTAGTCATGCAGAAAATCTTATCAGTTATTACAAAGTACATGTTAAACATCTAGGTCTTGAGGATGGAACACAGGAAAATGTACAACTGTAATAAAATCTATACTTAGAAAACTTTCATACGTGTTTTCGGAATTCCTTCAATTATGAACATTTTGATGGTGATATCTAAATATGCTCAGGAAATACGAATCGTCAAATAGAAGAAAGAAATAGCTAGAAGTTTCTTGAGCTTGTGCACCATGACGTTGAAGCATTTGTGTATATCATCAGAACAACCAAAGCTTTTCTGTACACAAAAGGACAAAATCAGAAACACTTTTCTGTTGTCTGAAACAGCATCTCTTTACCTTACTTAATAAATTTTTCACAGCAGCTATACATTCAAAGGAGGTAAAGTGCAAATGGAAACCCATAAGAATGGCCTAAGAGTGGTGATAATACAATCAGTAATTGTCTACGAATTACATGCTGTAAGAAGTAAAGCACCTGTAAATGGCAGCACCATTTACCAGATGGCTTTGAAAACCAAAAAATAACATTTTTGCAAAAGATATTTCCCATGTTCAAAATAAATGGATTCCCGAGGAAATCAAAACGAACATGCACTATGGCACTGTATGAAAGAAAGTGCCACTGCTGTTTCCGAACTTAATATATATTACATGGAAAGATGTTTGTAATCGTGGTTGTCTCTCCAGACGGATGGATTATTACAGTTCCCAAATACTGTGAAATTTAGTTACCCTGTCCAGTCACATAGAGCAGTGGTGGGCAACTTCTCTAGTCGGCGGGCCGGATATGAGAAAATGAAGTTCTTGGTGGGCCGGATTACTAAATCAATACCTTAATGCTTTTATCCACCTATGGCTATGCAAGGAATGAATCGTATTTAATGTAAACTTTAAAGCATAGAGACCAAAAACAATATTTATTGAATTTAACGTAATGTACTTCAATAATTGCTGAAGTCAATGAGACATCTGTGGTTGATCAAAGTTGTCAACAAGTTGTTTGAACTCTGGCTGCATGTTGGACGTAGAAATTCTCAGTAAAGACTGCACGTGAACATCAGTTAGATTTGAACGCAGCTTTGTCTTGTTAATGTTCATGGTGGAAAATGTTTGTTCGCAAATATATGTAGACCCGAACAGAACAAGTAGTTTCATAGCCATCTTTCTCAGGTTGGCAAACTTGGACTCATTCAGTGACGCATAAAATTTGTCAATGCTTTCAGATTGGAATTTCTCTTTCAGGGTAGAGTCACACTGCAGATCAATCAGTTCCAGCTGTAGAGCATCCGGCGCCTTTTCAAAGTCAGTTGTAAACGGTGATGACAAGATATCAAACTCAGCAGCAAGTTTCTGGAAGTCTGCAAAACGACGAGCAAATTCATTGTCTAGTGCAGATATCATATTGGTGCACTTCTCAGTTGATATCATCTGATGTGCCATAGTTTCGAGTGTTGGAAAGTGTGTTGTGATATTCTGACTGAGCTGGCGAGAAAACAGTTTAAGCTTCACCCTGAATGCATTTACTGTTGAGTACATTTCGTGAGCAAAAGTGCCTTTCCCTTGAAGTTTGGTGTTCAGTTCATTCGTATGTTCAAATAGATCAACTGCAAACGCCAGATCTGACAACCATTCTGATTTTCTGAGTTGAGGATATTCTGTATCTTTCCCTTTCATCTCCAAAAACAGTAAGATTTCTGTTTTCAAGTCCCAAACACGTCTCAGGACTTTCCCCAAACTCAACCAGCGTACAGCGGTATGATACAGAACATCACTGTGATCAGAGTCGCAATCTTCCAGAAGTGTGATAAACTGTTTGTGATTTAGACCTCTCGCCCTGATTAAATTAACAATCTTCAAAATTGGATCCACAACATGTTTCATGTCAAGCACACTTTTACACAGCACTTCCTGGTGTATTATGCAATGTAGAAATATCAATTCCCTGGTGCAATCGACCTCTGCAACACGGTCACCCAGTCTCTTCCGTAGACCAACTTTCTTTCCTGTCAAAGATGGAGAACCATCCGTAGTAACACTGGCCATTTTCTGCCATGGTAATTCCATTGTATGCAAGGCATTTTCCACACATTTGAAAATATCTTCCCCGGTAGTAGTGTCTTTCATTGATTCTATTGACAGCAATTCTTCTGTGATTTCAAAGTTTTCTGAAATGCCTCGTACAAAGATAAGCAACTGTGCAGTGTCATCGATGTCAGTGCTTTCATCCAATGCCAGGGAAAACAGCTGAAATGAAGGTACACGCCCTTTCAGTTGTGATGTCAGGTCTTCACCAATTGCTTCAATGCGGCGAGCCACAGTTCTTCGACAAACTGACTTCTTCAAACTTCTGTCTGTGTTCTGGACAGACTTGATCAGCTACATCGAGCATGCACTTTTTGACAAATTCACCATCACAGAACGATTTGCTGTGCTTAGCAATGTTGTATGCGACTACAAAGCTGGCATGAGTAGCAGCTTTCTGGGCTACTTTGGCTTTTCCGAATACATTCTGCTGCTTTACAAGTTTTCTGTGCAGTTCTGTTGCTCTTGTTTGCCGTTCTGCTGCTGATAAATTACTGCCATAGCCTGCATGTTTCGTCGCATAATGGCGGCTAATGTTGTACTCTTTAAACACAGCAACACTTTCACTGCACAGCAAACATACTGCTTTTTTGCCGACTTCTGTGAAAAAGTACTTAGGCATCCAATCTTTGTTGAATGCGTGACACTCGCTGTCAACTTTACGTTTCTTGGCAAAATTCATGATAAAAATTCAATTGTAAATTCTAAATTTAATCGAAAACAACCAAAGAATAACTAACAGTCACTGTTACTGCGACGCAGTAAGAAAGTAGTAGGAGATTGCGGCCGGATGTGACCGCGGGCCAGTCAAAATCCCGTCGCGGGCCGGGTCAGGCCCGCGGGCCGTATGTTGCCCGTCCCTGACATAGAGCTTACACATTACAACTTTCGTCGGAAATGAAGGTTCTTGAAGCTGACAGTCTCGTGTATATCAGTTGGAAATCAGAAGCGACGAGCGTGTTTGAAATAAAACGAAACAAGTTACTCTTTGAAATCATTTTTGAAGGCAGTATCATTACTTGAGTTAACAAGTCGATACGGCTCACAAACCTGGGAATTGTTGTCCAAGAGATGAAATCTGAAACAGAGTCCTTGGTTAAGGACACCAATATGGTAACGTTCAGAAAACAGAGTAATTGTATGTACTAACAATACTTTATCTAGTCCAACAACGAAAGGGTAGAAGGAAAGCACAAAGAAGAAACTGAACATATTGACAAATGTTTCAGAATAAATGTTGCCGAAAATAACTATGCTGGATAGATAGCCAAACGAAGTTATTGTTGCTTACATATCTGACAATATATGGACTAGAATCTACGTCCAAGAGAGTTCTAACTATAACATGCCACAATGAATCAGAACACTGGTGAAATTTTCCAGTGTTAATATCAACAAGGAATATCCTAAGCAAAAGAATCAACTGATGTTCTTACTTACCGTGTCGAAGAAGACTCCAAGATCTAAATGATTAAAAAAACATCAAATGAGTGGATTCCTGATGTAGAAATTTCGCCTAGCCAATCTGAAAATCTTGAAAATGCATTAACCCACACTGGTCAAGAATTTTGTTCTGTCCAGAATAGTCTCATCGACGATAAGCATTACTCTCCTTACCTCGCTCAACAAGTACACTCAGAAAAGGAATATGAGGTAACAAAAAAACATAGGAAATTGGGGAAATATCTGCATTCAGCATTTAATAATCTCTGAAATGTTGATTTGCTAGTAATTATCAAGTATCTAAACAACTGGGAAAACTAAAAACCAAAGACAGCGTAAAAATAAAACATGTCAAAGCCTCGGCAGAAGTAACAACATGAATTGCACCAAAACCCCTCAAAGACAGTGATCAATGCTTCTTATTTGGCCATCTCTGTTATCTGATAATTTAAAGATAATTTGCTTCACACTCCGACGTTTGGTGTTACAAACAAGAATTCATCTTAACGAGATGTAAGCGCGATGCATATGGTTGTCTCATGCGGCAAGGGTGGGATCGAAATACGGACAACAAAGCTTGGGTCAAAATGATGATGTTTACGAAGGCTAATCGCACATTAGTTATGTCAAAGATGTTGTGAATCATATGCACCTTGAAATGGCTTCGGAGCTGACGGAAAAAAATATAAAAGAGAACCATGATTACCGGGCAGCTACCTTGTGCAGTGATATAAGTTACTGAAAGTCAGATGTAGACTATCAAAGAATTGTAATAGCATCAGGTTAAATGCTGATTTGTATAGTTATAAAATGTATGTACATCGAAACAATTTTGAATATTGGTGTAACAGTTACAGGAATAAAAGTTACATTAAATGGTAATTTCGTTATGGATATAACTGGTGTAAAATACCAAGTCCAAGAAAAGTTTAAACCAATAACGTCAAGTAATTATTACCAAAAAAAAGCAATTCACAGATATAAGCATTAATGCATTTATATAAGAAAAAAAGGTCGAGTTTCTAAACCCAAGGAAATTTATATTAACATTACACTTCTGCAGTTCCGTACATGACCAAAAAAAAATGTAAAAAATGTTAGTCTATGGTGTGTCTGAAATATGAAATTTTCAAGAATAAATGGATTCATCAACAGCGCATGAAACTATTTGCATGTTTGTTGAAATTATGCGGCGGCTATCCGGTTATGAAGTTGTATAATAAACCACGTCCATTATATACCATCGAGAAGGTACCGATTAGTAGCAGAACGGAGAAGAAAGTTGCCGGAGGGAGGTTTATTTTTAGCCATTTTAATTTTTTTTAATTCAAAAATTGAATTCGGTTCTCCTTATTGGTGCACGCAAAAAGTGCCTACAGTGAGCATCAAAATTACCTCAGGTTCTCGGACATTGGATTTCACCAAAAACAGGATACTGAAAGAGTAACATTCTCGCTGAAATTGTCACAATTCGAGATGAATCTTGTCAAGAAACTGTCCACGTTACGGAAGCAATCTCCAGGTGTATAATTATTATGTCACATAATGCCATACTATCAGATAGATTATAGTGAGTTTCAGATTAACTATTGTTAAAACTGAACAGACAAATATGAATTCAATTACATGTATTAAAAGATGAATATGTTGAGATTGTTTTTGTCCGACACAGATTCATGTACGAAACGTGCTTCTAGTACAGGAGTTCAAATGAAATACTTTAATGTATTGTGAACCCAATTTCATGTGCGCGCATTGTGTAAATTAGAGTGGTCTGTAAACAAAACTTTCAAACCATCTAATCTAGGTATATCCCCATTTATTTTACATGTGTATATAGATATCTATATTTGGCTCAAAGAAAGTAAAAAGAAAAGGTTGTTCCATCTCTACTTGCATCTCTCATTATAACAGTGTTTGCACTTGGCACAGCATCAGCCTGATTATAACAGTGTTTGCACTTGGCACAGCATCAGCCTGATTGTCACATTATATTCCCAAAACAAATACAATATTGTCTCTGGGGCATTTTTGCAAAAGTACATTTATCAGTACTCGACAATTTTATTTTTTTTACAGAAAAGAGTTCATTTCTAAAATTCTCTGAGCAATACGAAATTGATACTATTGTAATTTTGAGTTCCTTGTTACTTTAAAAACTTTAGCGTAAAATATGTCAGGTCATATATCCATTGAATATGGATATATGGCCTGACATACTATAATAAAGATTTTAAATTAAATCTGAATGATTGAAATTTTAATTCCATTTATTTTCAATAGCTGATTTCACGCCCTTTTCAAAATCTTGCATTTTAACATAAATTGCCCAATTTTCTGTGAGGTAGGAGAACTACGAATCCATGTTATTTTCAAAGCTAATAACATTTTCAAAGCTAATATAAATGTATTAATATGTAATCACCACGGAAATTGTACAAAATGTTTGAATCATAACATCCCTCTTAACTTTGTGCAGTTTTGATTTTCATATCACATTACATTCCCAAAACAAATGCAATATTGTCTCTGGGACATTTTTACAAAAGTACACTTATCAGTACGGGACAATTTTATTTTTTTACTTATCCAATTCCCTGATAAAATTTGGCAAAGTATTAAGGAATGAGATGAACAAAGGTTTAAGCTTTGGAATAATTAAGGTTTTCAAAACTATTATTTTACCAATTGCTGCTTTTGTCAATGTTTTAAACAAGTTTTCATCAATTTTGTTTTATTTTGTTTAATTTTCTAATTCATTTTATCATTTTATCCAAATCCACCGACAACTTTATGCCCAATCAGGTAAATTCAGTCACCCACTGTAAACTCAACATACGACGAAATGTTTCTGCACTTACTTCTTGAACCGCTTTTGTTTTGGCAATGTTAAATTTCAGTCCTGAAATCCTTGCAGAGAACCTCAATAGAGGATTCCAAGGATTTAGAAGAGCCATCTAGAATTACAGAAGTGTCATCTGCAAACTGTGACAGTAAAAACTATGCTTCTTTTAACTTTATGCCTTTTTTAAATTATCATTTTAGTATAGACATAATATGGGGATATTGGATCACACTGTCGACAACCTCTGGAAACTTTGAAACATTCTGAAAAATGCTATATCATAAAACGGCAATAATTGTCTGTAATGTGCATATTATATATATTGCATTTTCCTTTTACAAAACCAGTTTCATCCCCAGGTATTACTTCATTCAGTAATGACTTAATTCTTGTGGCAATACATCCTGATGTTAGTTTGTATACAGCATTAAGTTCATCTGGTACTGCTTAGGTTTATCTTCTTTGGGTATGCAAGTTTATAATACTTTATCTCAAAACAGTTGAGTATGATCCAGTTTCATATGCTTCGTTAATTATTCTAACAACAATTTCCCCAATGTCAATCCGAAAGACTTGAAATAAATTAGCTGCGAAGCCATCTGATTCCGGGCTCTTGCTATTTTTCATATTTATTTTGAGTAACTTCTATTCTTAAAGATTGCTAATGGTTAAAGTCTAGGAATCTGATAGTCTTTCAGAAAGTCCACTAAGTCTATATCGGATCCTCTATTTCTTTTTCGTCATTATACAGATTATTATAATACTCTTTTACTTCCCGAAAGTATTGCATTGACAGTAATAATTTCATTTTGATCTCTAATAAGTTGGTAATTATTTTATTCACTTAGTTTCTGTTTTCTAGGTGGCAAATGTATCTTAGTTGGTTTCTCACCCCATGCTATATTTTTACTCTTGATCTGATAATAATTTGTGGAAGCTTTCTTTTTACAAACTGTCAAGCTCTCTCCTTTAGACTCCAATATTTCTGACACGTAAGAACCTATGGACTGTATTTGCTGCACAAGTTGTATTTCGTGTTTTAATTTACATTTGTTTTTATATCAAGGATACGAAATTATTTTTCCACGGATTTCCGTCAAGAATGTATCTTGAAATAATGAATCTGATATAGTCAATCTCAGATCTAAATTCAAACTGTCAAATATTTCCATCATAATCATTTGCAGCATATTGTAATTTTATTCTTTTCATGCAATTTTGATGTCGTCAATATAGTTTTTATCAAATAAAAAACTGATATTAAATTTCCAGAAACCTTTTCCTATTACGATTTTTTTTCAGGTCAAATACAATGTTACCAAGGAGTGGCCAGGCCTATAACTTGGTTCAATTGTCACTTCTCCTACATTTGGCATAAGAGATTCTGACACAAGAAAGAAATGCAATCTTCCATGTTTTAGAGGACTTTTCTTCTCCATGTACATCTCCTTAATCCTGCATTTAATACTTTAAATGGATCCACAGGACCAAAAATCTTTCTGATACTTAATAATGCATTTCTAGCTTAGGGTTATTTACATTTCTATAATTATATGAATCTAATTCTGGATCTTGAATCTAGTTAAAATCTTCACATATAATAATAGACTCATTTTCATACTCATATTACATAATTGTAAAATTCTAGACAATCATTATTTATACATTAATTAATGTGAAGTTGCTGTCACCAATTTGAATATTTAATGCAATCAAATTGCCATCAGTATACCTTTTACATTCTTTTATATCAAACTTGAAGTTGTTATTGAATAGAAAGTTGGACCTGTAACAATTTACAGTACAATCATATTATGTTCTAATAAATGAAACTTTATCCTATGTAAACGTCTTGTATACAACATATTTTGCACTGATTTTTCTAAGATAATCCTTACATTTTTCAAAGTCTTCTTGTTCCCAACAGTTGGCAGATAGTATTTTTGTTTGAGCTATCCATCGTCACTATAAAAGTATAAATTCATATATATATATATATATATATATGATTTTCTTTTCTTTTACCAAGTGTTTTGGAGTGTTATCCTACAAAACAAATGACATAAAATCTACTGTTCAGCGATATAATTCCTTTTGGAGTTTAGGCACATGGATATTTCGTTGCATTTTATTCTAATGAAAATTTATAAATAATATATAGTATATATTTCTGTGACGAAAGTAATAACATTACATTCTCTTGCTTTCTTGGCCACAATCCACATCTATTTGACTAAGCCTTTTTGAATGTCCAGCTAACTTTTTTGTTAAATCACATTGCAATCAATAATCCGATCCTTGATTTAAAACTTCTGTTGCTGCTCACATGGAGAAATAAACCATTGCAAAAGGAGGTGATACTGCATATGACGGTATCCAGATCAAGAAGATGAAGTCTGATCTTACCAACTGGTGACTGCATAAATGATACCTCAATGCTAAACGTCCCTGAATATCAATTTCAAATTGACATAGCAAAAGACTGCTACAGAATTAAGCAAATAAGGTTTGTTAGAAAATGAAATCACATTCTACTTAGCGTGGCAGTTTTGCAAAGGAGTGAAAGCAGTATTCTATGTGGGCTGAAGATATCCACTGTCAAAAGTTTTAATACTTAGGATTCAAGAGGTTTTTGCAGGGGAAAGATGCCTTTAACTTTTTCGTGTATATTATTAAAAAATTGGGTCCAGAAAAGAATGTTGAGTAAGAACGTAATTTCCTGTGTGACCGATATTTTCTTTCAGATGATTTTAAAAAGTCGACAATGCGACAAAATGAGATTTTCTGTATCACTTAACATAGGACATCCTTTTCAAGAACCATCGCTATATTTTTAATTGCATAGACACTTACGTTACGTTTTATAACTAAATAATGCCAGTAATGAATATATTGGTTTCAATAGCCGTCAAAGAACTGTATCTTAATTAGATGTTTGACATTGAAGTTTTGTCGAGCAACGACGCCTTAGAAAAATGTTTCGAAACTACTAATTTGTCTTTGATTGGGTTTGCGAAAATTTCAACTCTAAATAGAGAATTAAATTCCACTAAAAGAGTTGTATTGTGCCGTCTTCTTTAGCTTTAAGAAATCGGGTATATATCTTAGCTCTGTAACCTTTAAAATTCTGGATGAAAGAGATTCAATTGTCCTACGGATTCAATAATGAGGTCAAGGAAAACAATGAGATTGTTAGAAAATGGAATGCAGTTTCTTTACGTCACGTGACGATAATGCATTCCATTTTTCTGACAAGCTCCTTGTTTTCGTGAGGTTTAATTTATTTTTTACTCACATTCAGATTGGGGCCTACCCGACTTGTAACAGCCGGAATATTAACAAAAGCCGAATTTAATTTATGGTGATACTTTATGTTTTATTGAACAGAATGTAATATGGTAATATTCAGAAAACCGAAAGCAAGAAGCTGATAAAATCGCCTGAACTACATAGGGATATGACAATTAGACACGAAAAACAAAACTGATGGATTAAAACCGAATCCTTCCCATATAACAGCAGCGCGTATACAAAGACACAAATTTTAAGAAAGTTATTTTGTACTTCCTAAATAGTCTTTTATTTTGAAGTTGTTTGCTACGGGTCGATATCCAGCGGTATTGAGCGGAGTTAAGTATATTCACCGCTTCCTTATGAGGTAATTACGTGCCCGCGTCCAAAGAAGTACTTTTGTCTACGACGGAATAAAAACAGCAAGGAATGCTTACAGCGTCCAAAATTTTGATATTTCCAGCATTTCTACTAAGATGCATAAACTAAATAAGTTAGAGCAATTTTAACATAAATGATGATTTGCAGTCCGAAGCCATTTGCTTACTTATAAGCAACGGGCTTTGGAAAAAAAACTCGCATCTAAAATGGATTGAACAAAAACCAAGGCAAAAAATTATAAATACTTACAGTAATCATTTTCTGCCTTGGTTTTCGTTTTTATGATGCTTCAAAATTGGAATAAAAGATAGCGAGTAATATTCTGAAATCGAAAATAAGAAACAAATAAATATGATTTAAACTCGAAATAGTAAATCACTACAAATAAAAATATATTATCAAAACTGCATAACGCTCACTTGTTTGGCGTTGAACAAAAGTTAATTTTAAACAATTTATACATGTAGAAAAGCTACTAATTTTTGAGCTCAACCATTATATCTAATTACTTACAGCAGTCGTATCTCGAAGCGAGTTTCAGATGGGTTCTATCATTCCATGTCAGTCTCTCTGTAAATTAAGAAAGTTATAACCTGCAACAAAACCCCCGCCGACCCCATTCCCTCCCCCTTCACGTTTTGCCATTGTTGCTTATTATATTTCCTATCAAAAGACCGATAAAAGTATCATAAACAAAAGTTTGACAACTAAGTGACACATGCTAGCTTTACAGTAATACTCTTACTTTGTGTACCAGTATCAGCTTGATTTGAGTTACAGTAACATACATTAAATAACATAATGTTGTGACAGTAAGAAGTGTTTCAATTATCAATGTACTTCTTTGATATTTCGTTGATTGCAAATCAGACTGTACTGTTTATGAAGAAAGAAAAGAGAATAAGAAACTGAAGTAATATCATGCAGAGAGAAAGAGGATTTCCGGAAAGTTCTCTGGCAAGGACAGAGAAGTGAAACAGAACAAGAAGTGACAAGCGGGACTACAATGAACCGATTGTTTTAGAGGCAGACAAAAAAGCAGCACAGAGACAGAGCATGAAGACCACAAAGAAGCTTAAAGGAGACTACTGGACAGGTAACAACTTCCCTCGGAAGAGATGGGGATATCTTCTCGATGAGAGGGAGAAAATGGCAAAATGGAAAAATGTAGGGAACACTTTCAAAATGTACTGAACACACCGGAGGGTAAAGTCATGGAGGGCAAAGTCATAGGCTGCTGCCACTTTGATGCCAGAAGCCCATGACTACCCAGGAAGATATTGCTGAGACCGAAGTCAGAGTTGTTGTAGGGCTTAACGTCATTTTTCAGCACACGATAGGCTATATATGGCGGCCAGTATAAATGGTGGAAGACGAAACCGGGAAATCCCCGGAAAGAACCACCGACCCACGAGAAACTACTGGCAAGCTTTCTCACATGTCCACATTCGCCGAATCCGAGACTCGAACCCACGCAGACAGAGGTGAGATGGCAATGATCCGTAACGGAGAGCGCTTTAAACCACTCGGCCACTCGGGGCCCACCCGAAGTCAGAGACGACATCGTTGTCAAAGCAAAAATCCATTAATTTATGAACACAGAGTGACCTGTAATGGATGCCTATGCTTTGTTTGGCTACAGAGATTGGGCGATTACATCGCTGAGCTTCTAATATTTGATTTTAAATGCGTGACAAAGTTGATTCTGAAGTCATGATGGAATCGAGGGTGGTGATGTTTTTGTTATCATTGCATTTTAAGCAGTTGGTATATGAAAAGCTTGATTGGTAACAGAACTGACCAAGCTGTAACAGATTCCAGATTAGTATCAGGTGTATATCAAAAGAGAGAAAGAGAGAGAAAGAGAGACAGAAAGAGACAGAGAGAGACAGAGAGACAGAGAGAGAGAGAGTTATGCAAATTACTTTTTGATAATATCTAGCAAGAGTTGGAAGTTTAGGGTATATATTTTAAAACACTGCTAAATTTAAGAATTAATTCACCTTCCTTCGCACTGCATTTTGATGGATAAAGGAAGCAAGCAATAGTTTTAGGAATGAAATATTCCCTGTGGAATATAATCCAGGAAGACAAAGCTTGCTCATTGGACTCCGGATGAGGACTGTTAGATCGGTTTTCTTGCAAACGCTGCATGAAAGAACGATATGCATTTTATCTTCAACTGTTTTCGAAGCAGCTGTATATATCGTTGCAATGGTAAACTTATTCCAGTCCTATTTTACGACTTTCCAGAGACATTTTAGCGACGTAATAAACAATATAGCGATTATCAACCCTGCATAGGAAACGCAAGTTCGGGAATTAGCTCGATCATCATGCAAATTTTCCAATTTGAAATATATGGACGGTTAGATGGTTCATATCACTTGACCACATAATAACAGAGTTGCAGTTTATTTTATCGCGTGAGTGCATTGATATTGTGAATACACAATTGTTACAGTTTTTCGTAAGATGAAATTGGTTCAGAAAAGGATAGTGGGTGTTATAGATGTCAGTACTAATTTATAGCATATCCAGGATATTGCTGACTATCAAAAGTCATCCAGCGAAACGTTTCTGAATCGCGATAATAATAAATATATGATACACTATAATGGAAACAATTTATTTTAAATCAAGTACAATAAAGCAGTACAAGACGGACAGGTTTTTTGTCAGATTCTTGTGTTCGTTTTCTGTCTTCGTTTTGTTTTCGTTAGTACACAGTGGTAGTTGCTAAGGAATACATCCAATAAATGAATAAAAATTTTTGTAATGAAAAGACGTGTCCATGTTAATTATTTTTTTACCGAATAACGTTCTTCAAATTTTCATATGACAAAAGTTAATGAAAATTTGTATCAGAATCGTCATTTTATCTTGCGTGTCATCCGAATGAGGAAACTTTGTATCCGATTAAATCTGATGCTTCGTTAAAGAGCTCCTTGATTGAATGGGATTTGAAAATAGTGTAGACTTGAATACTGTTAGTTTTGAATAGAATTAGATTGCTTCTTTGAATTCCGGACGCTTCAATCGATATTCTTGAAGCAGGATTTATAGTGTACAGTATATCCTCTTAGTTGCATTTGCTATTATTTTAAAGGAAACTATTAAAGAAGATAAATTCTCAAATATATATTTTAAAGCGCATTATGACCCCGAAATTCCAGCAAAATACTGCTTAACCGGTTGGTAGAAAAGGTATACAAAGAACTGAAATTATGTTTTATGTTATCATTTAATAATGAGCTGAATGCCTAATGTAAAAAGAAAATAATATTCCTTATAAAGAAAAATATGAAACAAAAGCCGATGTTTGCAGTGATCACAAAGGAAAATAAGTGAATGGCCAGGGTAATGATGAAAATTTAATGAATAATACACCTAGGCTTTTAATATGCATATACGTGTTTTAGTTACAATAAAGTACGTACATAATGCTGCGCTTAGATACTTTGTTATGTTATTATCTCTCTAGCTATGAAAGAGTTCCAATTAGTGCTCTAAATAATATTTCACCAGGTGTAAGTCTTACGTTATTGACAATATATCTCGCCAAGAAACATATTTATGCAAAAAAAAATTTCCTTTCCACTTTCCCAGGAAATGTTTTTGTGCCAGCACAAATAATGAAGTTTAATTTTGTTTTGTTTTTAATGGGTTTAATACGAGAACAGAGGCAAGATGTATCACTGATTTGTGAAGCCGAGTGCTTTCGACCACTCGATCACCCCGTCCTAGGTTCAAAGAAGAAACAGTAGTAGAAGAAAATAGTGATTCTAGATTTTAAGTCTCCTTTCCCTCTAAAAACGTTTCTATGTTGACTTTCTAGATTTTAGGCCTACTTTCCCTCTAAAAAAACGTTTCTGTGTTGACATTTTATAGCGCAGGAAATGTACATGTCAGTGAGTCTGTACATCCCCTTATACATCTTGCCCGGAAAACAGTCTCCAAATTTCTCGAGGGTGACATAGCAGAATGTCATAGCAGACTGGAAAACGAACATTTTCGAAAGAATCTTCCGGAGGATTACATAACAGAAACTTCTCGAAAACGAACATTCTGGAAATTTACTCAGGGCTATAAAAGCAGCGAGATTTTTCGCTTGTGGCCAGACATTCTTTTGGAAGCGCTAAGGTAAGTGAATTTTTACTACTTTACATTTTAAGACACATATGTTTCTAGCTTAAGGTTAGGTCGTATTTTTCACTGTACCTGCTTTCATACCTGCTAACTCTCATCGGTAAAATATTTGCTAACATACTGTCAATAATACGAAACTCACGTATTAAGTCGTCCATATCATATTTTACTCCTCGCAAATAAGATCGTATCTGATCAAGTAATTTTTTACAAGTAATAATTGCAATCTTACAAGCATTTTTTTGTTTGTTTCAAGTCTTGGTTAATTTTTTTTTTTACATGCTGTTGAAAGAGATACACCAACACCTGATATAATTAACATAAACGGATTTAATGATGCTTCACTTGAAATTATACCACAGCTTGTCATCAGTACTGGCAAATATGACATTACTAGAAGTATTCTACTATAATACTTGTACCATCGTTTAACGCACCAAATGTTTTTATGATAAAATTTATAATATTGTATTAGGGCATCAACATCCTGTTTTGGAATTTCTTCTGAAATATGATTGAAATCGACGACCTGTTTTTTCATTATACAATTTTTTACACAATAGTTAAAGTTCATACCAGCAATTGAATCAAGAAATGCGCGGAATTTATTTATTAGGATCAGCTATAAAATTTCTATACTTGTCATAAACCTCTGATGAAGTATCCTTATATCTTTCGTCTGTTAGTACCTCATTTTTCTTTAACCAACCATAGGAATCAAACGTGTCTTCTAATTTGCGTTCGTACAAATCTGTTTCATTCAGCAAGTTACTGTAATCGCTTTCTGTTTCATCAATATACCCTAATACCGAACTTATTTGATCCAACGTAAAATTTTTGAGAACAAGATGCTCTCTGATAATTGCGTATGCGACTACGAAATTTATTAGCATTAATTCTCGGAATTTGTTTCGTCCAGTTTCCCAAAGACTAATATCCAGCGTACCAATAATAGTCTACTTTTAACATTAATTTTTTGTACGGCGTCGTTAATATTTTTTCAACTTCATTGTAATCATTTCGTAATGACAAATGTCTAGAGCGATGGAGTGTTGGAAGTGGAACATCGTATTCTTCACTTATATCGTAATAAGAATCAATTTTTCTTTCCAGATCTGTTTGTCCGACTTTTTCAAAAATCCTTTCTCGCTCATCATCACTGAAATATCTAATTTCACTGTCAAAATCTTTGATTATCCTTAGAGATTTATTAACAATAATCGGATCAAATTTTTTATAATTCATCGGCAGAATTGCATTTACGTACACTTTAATAATTAACTCCGTATCCGGTGTCATGCTAACGATCTTAACTAGGGTTTCCTTGTCGTGGTAGTACATGCCGAGATACTTAAAAATACATCATTTCAAAAAAAATATTATATAAATCTCTGCTTCATTTTACTCCTATTATCTTAGATTCCGCTAGATTGTCAAGACGGTTATGATTTTCGTTTATTCGTCTTTCTTCCAGTGTTCTTCCACCATAAGCACGAGCTTTTATTAAAGTCCGATTTTATGATCAAATCTATATTTTTAAAATCAAGCTCGAGTAATATTTTTTTAATATAATTTCAACTTGTTTATGTTCTTCTAGACAATCATCAGGATGACAGTAACTTCTTATAATACTGAAGTTTTCTATTGCCTTTATTAGTTGTGGTCTTCGCATGTACATAACAAGAATAAAAAAATTTTCTTTATTTGATAACGGAGAATTTATCATTGTAATCGTAAAAATTTTGATAGTATTTATCGCACGCGCTGCTAGTGATACATTCCCAACATCTTTTTCTGGGTTAAAAATATTATCATAAAATTCTCTCGCAACGGTTATAATTGGCGGTTCTGACATTATTTTATAGCACTAGATTAAATTTGATCGTCTAGTGTGTATATCTGAAATGTTGTCAGCCCTGGAAACGGATGTTTAGCAGTGATAATATATACTCGAAAATACAAGTACTTGTTGACAGTATTTTCTGTCGGAATCGTAAAATATTGTGTTGTTGAAATATAAGTGTCTGTTGTGCTATACAATGTTGTCCAATCAATATCATTGTTTGATCCTTCCAATTGCCAATTATAAATTCGACCAACGCCAGGGTTTAGTCGACCGCGCAAATGAAATTGCCAAATAGCAACTACAGTGGGACATTTAATTTTGATCCAAAAGTTTTAAACTTCTCCGTTTGTGGTCCATTCGTGTCTATCAGAGATAGATTAACGAGGATAGTTTTCAGGATAATATGATGATGCACTTACCTCAAACCCAACTCGGTTATCACTTTCCCCGTAAAGTGTTGGAATATACCCAACATTGTTTTTGGTTCGTTTTATACTGCCGGACAGACTATCAACATACGCTTTATTTGTCAGGTAATTAGGATTAACTGGAACATACGTCGTAGTGATTTTTTTTTGTCTCTCATATTTATATTTCCTGACATTGCCCCACCGGATCGTCTAAGATACGGGGCAAGTTCTTCTTTTAACTGAGCATAGCTAATAGCATCCGACTCGGACGCTGGTGATGAGGTTATCGGTAATCCAGTTATTTTTGAGTTTGACATGGACAGATTACCTGTCATTGTGTCGCCGGCTTTGTCTAACTTACTGTTTTCAACAGATTTTAGTTGTGCATAACTTATAAACCAAACACTCGTTGACCAGACATATTAATATTACCTGTGACCGTTATCAAGCTTGTTATTATCCACGTACTTTAACTGTAAATAACTTACCGCTTGGGTTTGATTCAAATTTGCTGGAGGATACCCAGTCTCCAAGCCTTCAACCTTTTTTCCTGACATATCTAAATTACCGCTTAATGTTCCTCCTGTCAGTGACAACTTGTTGTCGTTGATAGATTTAAGTTGTGCATAACTAGCAGCTTGTGTAAGGTCAACCCTTGGTGGCGGATACTCCGTTTCTAAGCCCAATACTCGTTGATTTGACATAGACAGGTTTCCTATCATCGTATCGCCAGTTTTCTTCAGGTAGCCCTATAAATCAATGCTACCGTTTGTAGTTACCGCCGTCGAATCTTCTAATGCTGTTCCAAATTTTGTATAATAGCTCATTATTTATTTATTGTCTGACAATTTTTATAAGATGTCGATATTAAATTTTGACACAGACACCTGAAACATGTACATAACAACGAACTTACAGATTGTCATTATCATATCGTCGGAAGAACTGGATCGGGAAAAAAAATTTGCTTATGAACTTACTATTGGGCGATAATTTTAACTACGATCGAGTTTATATTTATACCATTAATCCGCAACAAGATAAATATTATTTTGCAAATATAATATCAAACTTCGTGATGATCTGGCTGGCGAAGATTTTTTTTATTATCAAACAACCAGAAGAGCTTATTCCGGTGAATAAAATTGACTGACGAACATAAAATAGTTGTTTTTGATGATATTCCGCTAAACAATACGGAGATGAACAAAATAAGATCCTATTTTTCACTGTCGCGTAAAAAAAAATGTAATTCTGTTTATCTCGCTCAAGGTTATTATAACGTTGACAGATTTATTCCGCGAAATACTGGTTGTTTTATATTATTTCCAGGACTGGACAAGGTGGACGTTAGAAATATTGCAAACGAACAATGTGGCGACGTAACAAAAGATGAATTTATTGAACTGTATCACAAGGCAACGGCAGATAAGTATATATAGCTGATAATGCTAGGGCTAATATTTTTCTTACCGCTTTTTCTTATTCGATAAACTTACACGTGATCCTAAAAAAATGTTCCGCTGTTGTATTGAAAGTAATCTGCAGTAATTGAATATAAAATGGATAAACGAGCAAAGCATAGAAAACATATAGAAGAATTAAAAAACTTGCTCAATCTCAAGCAGAGTTTAAGCAAAAAGTACAACAAGCCCGACGTGGACAAGTAGTTGCCGCATAAGTAGCAGCTGCAGCTCTCAAACCAGTTACTGAGGCGCTACTTGGAAAACAACCTGAAACTAAACCGTTATCAGAAGAAGAACTTAAAAAAATACAGGAAAAAGGTTTGGTCGGAGTTGTTAAAGAACAACAAGAAGCAGCTGCTGCAAAAATTATTGGAAGATCTGATAAAGATAGATTAAGGTTAGCTAGAAAACTTGTAAAACATATTGTTGATCCTGTTGCTAGACAAGCTGAACTAAGACTTTTGTTGAGCAATCCATTTGCACTCGAACAAAGATTAGCAGAAGTAACACTAGTTGAGCCAATTGGAAGAAAATTGGGTGATATTGGTGGACCGGTAATAGGTGTTCCAAATGTCGACGAGCAGAGAAAGTATTTTACAGAAATAGCAAACCTAAGAGTATCAAAAGATCAATATGAAGAATTTTTAAAAGAAGATAAAATAAGTGATATTGATAATTTTAATAAGTGGCCATCAGAAAAATATAAAAAAACTTCTCGAAAACTTAGAAGGACATATAGCTGATAATGCTAGGGCTAATATTGAAATGGATGAAACTACAGAACAATTTAAAATGATGGACTTAGCTCATAGAATTAAAAGGGCTGTTATCGCTTTCATGTTTTTTGAAATAGCTGTTAATAACATAGCAAAAGGGTTTGGTAACGGGTGGAGTTTTTCCAGGAAATTTGACATGTTTGATGATAAACGCGTGAAAGAAAATCGAAAAACTAAAGTTGAAGCAGAAAGTCAAAACCTTGAAACTAAAAAAAACAATTACAGAATACGATAATTTTGTAAGAAAGCATAAAATTACTGATATTGATATTTCTATTCGTACTGGTAAAGATATTAAGGATTGGACACAAGATAAATACGATGATCTTATTTAAAAATTAGATAGGATTAGTGAACATGGCAAGGAAGCTGTTAATTTACTTGATATTTCACCCACAGGAAGAGATCTTCAGGACCTTTATAATCGAGCTAGAAATGGTATAATTGCTGATATTTTTAAAACTACTGCAGTACATCATCGAACTAGAAAACCTGATGATCCAAGAGGATATTTTACAGATTTTTTTGAACGTTTTGATAAACTTCGCTTAAAGTAAAAAACTGGAACCGGAGTCCAAAGTATTTGCGTCAGTTACCGAAATGATTGGTAAGATTAATGCTATTAATATTGTCAAAGGAAGCTGGAAATGTTGGCGCTGAAATTGACAATGAAATTGTGGAGATATTTGATCATTTGAGATCGGAAAAGTTACTAACATCTGATGAATATGAAATTTTACATAACAATCTTATATAAACATCAACAACATTATTACTCGACTCTAGAAATTATCTTATTGCTAATGCTGTCAATTTTGGTAGAGCCCTACCAACTGCAGGCGCTAATCAAGACGCTGTAAGAGTCTTACTTACTGCTGTTTGTAATATCCTTGGTATAAAACCACCAGGTGCAGCTGCGGATGGCGTTGCAATGTTAAATTTAGTTAAAGTAGCAATTAGCGTAAGAAATATACGTTGCAATGAAGGTCATGCTAGGAGAAAAGAACGTACAGCAGGATCACGTCAGATTACAATGATGCTGCCATTAAGTACAATATTTGGATTTTGCAGGGACTATAATAAAGTATTTCGTAGAGTTAAACATACGCTTATTTTAGACCGAGCAGAACAGGGCGACTGCCTATTTAGGTCAGGCGGAGAGAATGTACAGTTTATCGTAAATAAACTTGCGCTGTGGATGCCACGAATAACGCCGTCAGTCACTAAAATGGTAGAATTAAATAGTATACTCGATAAACACACAAGCAGAATTTATCTTCAGCAACATAAAATATATCAAACAGCAGTTCCAAATATAACCGACTACACATGGCGGCAAACACGACGCGGTAACCAAAAAGAAAATAACACCATATTTGATCACGCCGATGTTAGACGAATACACGCTAGACTAAATTCAAAGCATTATCCAGAACGATCGATAGAATGTAATTTTGCAGATAACGCTAATAAAAATATTACTAGACCTTACATGTACCTTATGGACGCAGCTCAGGAGTACCAGGATGTCGAAGACGGATCTCGGATCTCAGCAGAAGAATTTCGTACACTTTATCCGATATTTTATTTTGATGTTAGTAAATACAACGAAGGAGCTGTCGACTCAACAGCTGATATTGAAATTACTTGGACACTCAAAGCAGTTCCTGTGGCACAGTTATATGTATACGCGCTAGTGATCAGTGACAGATTTATAACAATTGACTCTGTAGGAGGTAAAATGTCAGTGCAAGCTTAATCTGTCATCGTTATATAAATGACAAATTATATTGCAAAAGAAATATATTTGACTGATGGTCAAGTAAAAAAATTAAATTTGGCTGTTGCTAAGCAACGGACGGTATCATTAAAAATTAATCCTCAAATAGGAACTGGAACACCAAAAAAATTAATGTTAACTAAAAGACAGGTGAATAAATACGATCGCGGTAAACCTTTTGTTTTAAATTTAGGTGCTATACAAATAACATCAATGTCAAAACAAAGTGGTTTCTTTGGTCCAGCATTATCTGTAATAGCCTAAACGTTAATATCTCAAATTTTACCAGCACTTGGTACATTAGGATTAGCAGCAGCGTCTGGCGCAGTGTCTGGCGCAACGAAAAAGGCAGTTTCCGGCGATGGAATAAAGACAATTTTTGTCTAAGGATAAATATAAAATGCCCAAACGAAAAAAGACGACAGCTAAAAAAAACACGACAGCCAAAAGAAAGACGACGGCTAAAAACAAGACGTGACAAAAAGGTGGATTTATAGGACCTTTGCTGGCGGGAGTAGCGGGAAGTCTTTTGCCAGATCTCCTGGGAATTGGCCGAGGATTAACATTGCCAGGAACTCGGCCGCGTTAAGTAACTTTGATATACTCGAACGACTAAAACTTGTTTCCGGATTCTGCGGAGTTTATTCTAAAGAGGAACTAGACCATGTGCCTAGTGGATCGTGTATAATAAATATACAAAATTTCAATGACGGATCTGGAACGCATTGAGTGGCAGTCCACGGTAATAATTATTTTAACTGGTTCGGACTTCCACCAAGTGACGTAATAAAAAAATACATGTCCAAGTATAAAATAATAAATTATTCGTCTAATCAAATTCAGCCTGTTGGAATTTGGGCTTGTGGATACTATTGCGTGATGTTTATAAAACAAATGTCCCAACCTAAATTTAAATTTTTAGAATTTATTTTACAGTTTGACGAGCATCATTGCCACGCCAATGATGAGATCGTAATATTGTATAATCAAGGAATATAAATGTCAACATACTGTCTCAAGTGCAAAACTAAAACAGAAAATAAAGATGAAACAACAGAAAATAAAAATAATAGGGTGATATTAAAAAGTATTTGTGCAGTCTGCGAAAAAAGAAAAAGTACGTTTTTAAAGAAATTATCATCAACAACAAAGTTGTCTGGAGCGGGATTTCCAGTTATTTTATTAGATGATTAATGAAGTGTAATTGTAACTGTGATAGAGATCTCTGTCTGGAACAAACTAAAATTGTTACATATTGTCAGAAATGCAACAACAGAGAAATAATTGGAACAGGCATAGACATACACAAATGGATTGGCAAATTACCAAAACCAAAAGGTGGTTGGACATTGCCAGGCCATAAATATACTGGACCATATAATCCGCTACATAGAGAGTTAGACGAGAACGATAATCCTCTGCCAGGACAAGAGCCTTACAATCAAGTTGATGCAATAGCAATGATATCTGCTACCGGGACAACGAACAAGATAATCACGGCTGTGATAAAGTAATGCTAGACGAACTTCGTGATATGAAACCCGTAAACATGCAGGAGCGATTTGACCGAAGGCTGGTGCAGGGATTTTATTGGAGCAAAATATAAACTTGGTCTTGGTAGGTATGATGATCTTGCATCGGAACTTCACAAACCTAAAAAAAAAACGTTTACGCAACGTAAAGTTGTCGCAAAGGCCGTTGACGATATCTGGGCGAAAGATTTAGTTGATGTGTCAGGCCTCGACAAGTTTAACAATACCAATAAAATATCTTTTTAATTTCGTAGATGTTTTCAGCAAATATGCGTTTAGTGTACCTGTTCAGATAAGATAGGAACATGAATAACTGATGCGTTGAAACAGGTAATAACAAGTACAGAAAGACAGCCGAATAAGATCTGGACCGATCATGGAGCAGAGTTTTTTAATTAAAAATTTGAGCAGTTTTTGGAACAAAATAACATAAAAAAATGTCACCGGAAATGAAGGTAAGAGTGTTATCGTCGAGCGATTTAATCGTACGCTAAACGAAAAAATCCACAAATATTTGACAGCCAAAAATACAAATAAATATATTGACAATCTACAGAAAATTGTTGACGTATATAATAACACGAAGCACCAAACCACAAGGATGTCACCAAACGACGCAATTAAAAATCCGATACTAGCAAACGAAAACCTTTACCGCCGACATAAATTTTAAGTGGGCAACAAAGTTAGAATTTCTCTGATGAAAAAGGTGTTCGAGAAAGGATTTACCCCGAACTGGAGCGAAGAAGTATTTGTTGTTGATAAAATACTTTTAACAATACCAGTGACTTATGCGCTAAAAGATTCATTAGGTGAACCTATAACTGGTAGTTTTTACTAGCCAGAACTTCAGAAAACAGAACAAGATATATTTGTTATTGAAAAAGTTATTAGGAAATGCGGCAATAAAAGTTTAGTCAAATGGCGCGGATATAGCGATAAATTTAATAGCTGAGTGCCAACTCGGTCAATTTTGAAATAAATATTTGTTCGTACTTCACAAGTACAGATTTACATTTGACCGGCCGACATAAAAAATGTAATTTTCTTTCATTGTCGACTGGCATCAGATTAAATATTTTAGCAAAAGTAAGTTTGTTGTTCGGCAACAGTAAAATTAAATTTTATTCTTTTTTAGCTATATGATATTGAACATTATATCGTCCAGTTGTCGGTCTGCTGTAATATTTTTTGTCAACGCTATCCACTGTCTCGTCTTGTTCTCTTCATTGTTATACAAAATATCATCTTCGCTATAACCAGCAGATTTAGGGATAAAATTGTTGTTGACGACTTTGTTGTTGGTGATTGTATTGTCGGCGACTTAATTGTTGGTGATCGTATTGTCGTTGGTATGTATATCAGCAAGCCTCTGCATTAAATTCATATTATATAAATAGAGGATCTCAAATGGGTAATGATTTAATATTGAATTTATGAAACGAGTTGAATAATGTCCAGCTTTTGCGAGCCTTGAGCAAAGTTGAACTGGAAAAAGTAGATTGTACTTTTTTACAAACTATGCATCGAAGAAAAAGCTTCCATCCGAATAAACAGAACATTTTTTAACGACAAAATCATTTTTCAAAACAGAATGATCAATGCGATGTGATGCTGCCACATTGTTTGATACGGTACACAGTACAGTAGGCCTAGAGTACATGTTTACCCTAAAATGTCACTTTCAGAACTAAACGTTACATTGTTGCGATTTTCATGTGAAATAGGATTACTGGATGCAAAAATTCCCACATTTACTACAATGCATTTGTGACCGGATGTTTGCGCAGTATTTGATTTGGAACAATAGATTGTACAGAAGACGTCAACAAATTTCTATTCGAGTCGGATTTGCATCCCATATATACTGCGTAAAGATGCTGTGGTTGGAAAAAG
This sequence comes from Megalonaias nervosa, assembly GCA_016617855.1. Lineage (NCBI taxonomy): Eukaryota > Metazoa > Mollusca > Bivalvia > Unionida > Unionidae > Megalonaias > Megalonaias nervosa. The sequence continues at coordinate 72,419 of JAECUM010093456.1, read as the reverse complement.
TTCTGTCAGTTAGGAGACCCATTTATGTCCAGATTCTTCTGTGAACAGAGGTGAGTTTATTTACTTCTTTAAATTAACATTTAAACCACGCTTGTATATACGGTGGATTCTATATCTATGTTACAGATATACTGCCCTCTCCCCCGGCCACCCGCTATTAAATAAGCAATACCCTTAGTTTTACTTCTTATTGTTGTTCTTGTCTTGTAGTTTAACGCCATTTTTCTTATGATGATATTGTGAAACATGACACAACAAACCCCTGTGGGGGTAAGATATCCATATTCAAACAGCCGAGATAACTTTTCCTCAATTTCCTTTCGCGAGTCGAGTTAAAAAATGGCCGCCAAAAATGTTTATTCAAAACAAACATTCCAGAAGGCGGGGTTAAAAACGATCCCAGCCAATCAGTAAAGAGAATACTGCACAATAATTTCTTGGGCTTATTTGGACCAATCAGAACCACATAAAGTGATATGTTCACACGTATAATATCAAAAATATGAAACTGCACACACTGTAAACGAAGTGTACCGACTATGTGATAATTTATAATAATATATTGAAAATGTTTGTCGGGCTATAGTAAAACACACACGCCTAACAAAGACTGAGTTAAGAAACATATTTGAAAATAAATCTGTCAAAGGTTGACATTGATATTGCTGATTTAGTTTTGCCGTCTGCAACATCTTTCATTGATTGCGGATGAATTTTATGATATTTTGCGGCAGAATAAATTGATTTAAGTTTTATTTCTTCTCCGGTTTCTATATTTACTGATACAATTGGTTTTTTAGAATTTTTAAAATTAGATCCATCAGAACCAGTTCCACGTTGTGAGTTTTCTTTTAATGTAACTAAATCTAAATTTTCTAGACGATTTTCTGTCTTAATTTTGTTTATGTGATCAATAACTAAATCATTTGGAATAGCACCATTAAATATTTCATAAACAAAACGATGTGATTGATAATGAACTTGATCCGTTTTAATACCACGTACCAACATACGTAAATAACCATTTTTACTTAAATTAACAACAACTTATTTTGATTTTCTATTTTGTATAATTCCACGATCGTTAGTCTCATATAAATCAAATACTGGATGTGGTTGAAATTCGTCCTGCAAAGACAAAGTTTCAATATTACCATCAATAACTGTGCCGTTTACTCTGTAAATTCGTTGTCCTCCTGGAATGTCTCCGCAAAATAATGTGTAAATAAAATCTTTTCTAAACATTTCAACTCTACTGAAATTTTAATTCCAGCTGGAGTTGATTTTCCGAAAGGTTGTCTGTATCTGACAAAAATCACCGAACCAAGTGCATTTCCCGCGTACTCGTTGTATTTAGGGTGAACGTGATATTCTTCCTGTTCCTCTGCTGTCATATTTTTTGACATTATACTATAGGGATTTTTAATCTCTAATTGAAAATTTAAAAACAACCAATTAAATATATAAAATATAATATAATGTTAAGTTGAGAGACATTGCTAAGAAGAGCCTATCCGAAAATGTTGAAAAAATTGCTGCGGCATTTTCAGGCTACGATAAAAGTTATAAATTTGATAATCAAAATGTTTTAGCAAATTTTAACGTCACAAATTTATTTCATCTTCTTCATCCGATTGTAACCGAGAACTTGCAGCTCATAAAGGTATAAAACTGATAGTACAGTATCATGTAATTTTATCAAAATTACATGCAATCGAAAAAGATGTACTTGATATAATTTTGAAAATGCAAATTTCGACAGCGAGATTGCAGAGCAAATATTGCCACAGTCATTTTATTATTGGATAAATCATGTTTATAGCATTTTTTGCAAGTTCTTGTTTGATCTTTTCATTGGATCTATCATTTATATAAAGATAATACAAGCACCACGTAGATTATTCTTCAGTTCGTATACATACATACATACATACATACATACATACATACATACATACATACACGCTCGAAAAATATCAGCAGTGAAGTAGTTCTTTTACGTACATGTGCGATAGAACACAGACAAATTTGTTAGTCCTAATATCGATGTCTATTGACTTCAGTGAAAACAAATATTGTTTCGCTCCAACGAATTATCAACATTACTTCTGTTGGAAAGTATATTAATTCCCGGGCAAGCATACGATAAATTTGTTTAATTTTTTCTTATTTTAGTTAAATTTTTGCATTTTTCTTTCACTTTCAAATGGAAGTCTATCAAGGTGTCTAACCCATTTTTTAAATATGCATAGATGCAAGATCTCTGTACCTTGATAACGTTTTTGAAGTTAATTGTTGTTTTACGTATTATTTACGTTATTTAGAGTCATACTAGCTGTTCTTAAAAAAATTATTACTATTATTATTATTATTTTTATCATCATTATTATTATTATTATTATTATTATTATTATTATTATTATTATCGTTATTGTCATTATTATTGCAACGGAGAATTTTTGTATTTTTGTCATAATATTCCATGGGTATTTGAATAATTCAAGTTATTATTATAAATGTTGATGTTTGTTTTAACTACAGATAGCAACCGGACGCAATGACATCATGGTCTATATTTAGCACAATTTTGATATCTATACAAATATGTACAGAAACAGTGTTATAACACTTCACGTGACCAAAACAACCCTAGTCTTTTGCATTGGAATTCAGAGTTGAAGTTGTAAATCCTATTGTATTAGTTCAGTTTTATTCTTTTTGTTTAGATCTAATAAATCTCTTAATCTTCTGCGGGGTCAATATCATTTTATGTTCCTAAGCAATGTATGGCGATGACTAAATATATTAAAAGCTGACATTTTAACTTCTATATTTATAAATATATAAAGTAATGCAAAAAGAAAATAAGCACGTAAAGTTTTTCTGTAAGGATGGTGAGGTTCCTCCTCGAACATTTTGAATGTTTTAAATATAGCAAAATCCTCTTGTAAATAGAAATGCTTCTTGACTGCATACTGTATACCTCTTTTTGTTTCATACATATTTAAGACCTATTAATAAAAATGTGTTAACTCGACCTAGTTTGAGACATTAACCTTTTGCTGCCTTCTTCTGTCGGGATGAAGTAGAATCATAAATCACGTCTTGGACATAATATCCTTGTGTAATGATGTCAATGCCATCAGGTGGCAATTCACACATGAAATGGTAACGGCAATTGTTGTTTCCATGCTCGATAACACAAGCCCCTTGCAAATAAACTTGATTAATTTACATAGAGAGATTGAAACATGAGTTGTAAAATGTTCATCAGAACTGCAAAATAGTTATACATGTAAAATGACCTTTGAAAGGAACGGAGATGTAATATAATTTCACAGAATCAATAACACCAGCATGCAAATTACGTACAAAAGTGGTTCATATCATGATTGTAATTGTTTAGATATTTTAATTTTAGCGCATGGCACAATTTGTCAAATCTTCTTGATACTGAACAAAATTTAATGTGGATGGGAACGAATGCAGGAGTTAAATCTCCAATATGATGGATGGAAGTCGTTTTACAAAGAGCATACAAAATGACAGCGAATACTGAGAGTTGATTTGGTTCCACTTTGGATACTAGTTCCTGTCTTAAACTGATGGGTGTACTTGAAAAGCTCAAATCTCTTTAAGAGTACAAAAGGAAACATTTATTTCTGTGTTGTTTTGGTAGTGATAATAATAGAAAGCTTTTGGCTAGAGCTGATAACACGTGTAAACACAACTGATTAATGAATTAAAAGGGCGGAAAACCCGTCAAAACTGTATGGATTATTTCTAATACGTTTCTGCAAATTTATGACAAGTGCATTTAAAAGTATTCTTTCTTCTCTGTCTCTGTCTGTCTCTGTCTCTCTCTCTCTCTCTTGTATGTATGGTTTACATAGTGTGTTAGTACTAACGCTCTTGCTTGAGTATAATTGTGTGTGTGTGATTTCATTTCTTTTCCTTGCGTCATAGCATATAATACAGGTTGTTTGTTTCTAAGTATAGTTTTGTATACATATCCTTATACTTTTCTCTGGCTAAATAAATTTGGGGAATTTTTTGGGATAGTAGATTATTGGGTGTTGGTTGGTCTAACAGTGTATTGATAATGGTCGCTCCGAAGCGTGTTAATGATGGTATGTGGCTATTGAATTGTAGTTAACCAGATGGTAAATAACTGGGTATTGGACACTACAAAAAGAGTTTTCATGATTACAAATGACTGTGTGATGGCTAGTTAGATAACTGAATCTAGGGGTCCAGAATTATTATATATTATCCATTTACTGGAATCTAAATCAATTAACTTGGATTTGATTTTTGGTGTGTCCGTTCTTTTATTTTTTTTCGGCCGCAAATTACTCTAATCTTTGGCCAATAACACTATTGCCAATGCTCATCTTAATAAAACAAATTAACCATTAAGAAATATGACGAATGTAGACTGGTAAAAAATAATAAAATGGTGCATCCTAACCATCACTACATACAAGATGTTAGAGAGGCTAAGTTGATTCAGTAACTTCAGAGCGCCTGGATTGAGCTAACTTGCCACCAAGTTTATTTCGTCTTTGCTTAAACTTTCCACCACATCTTTGTATTAAAGGAGAATCAATATAGTGATGAAAACTTTGAAGGTATATTTTCTCTTCAGATATTATAAATTATATTAGAAATATCAACATTATATTTTTAAGTTTAGACATTTGTAGAAAATACTCTTCGATAAGTTTATATTTGTATTTCACATAACCACCGAGATCATCATTTTACTCTAGACAGCCTCGTGTCTGACTGACATTTAGGGTGGAATTTTCTTATCCTAAACCAATGCGTATCTATTAATTTCGAATATTCATTCTATTAATCATGCCTCACATGACCTTTTCTTGACTCAGGGACTATTCTTATGTGTAAGAGGAAATAACACTGCATTGACTAGTCTGACGTCTGTGATTGGCCGCTTTTTACATGTGTCTTTTCCTCTATAATTTTGACTAAGATTGGTACATTTTGGACTTGGAAGTAAAGACGAAGAGCCAAGGTTGAGAAAAGTCACAGAGGCTCGATATAAACACTTTTTTTTTTTTACCAAAACAAAGTGTAAAACGTATCAGTATGCAAAACTAGGAGTAACATTATTTGGCGAAGAAACAATCGTGAAATTCGTGAAATCCAAGGAAGTGAACACAATAATCCATTTTGTAATACTTTGTGGTAAAAGTAAAGAAAATAATATATTCGAGATGATCAGCAGTCTTGACAGATATTGAAAAGACACAGTTAGGGTTAGTCATAGTGTGTATCCCTGAATTGGGATTATGAACGCACTTTAAGGCAAAACAAACAAAGAAACAAACAAACAAAAAAAAAAAAAAATTCATTTGTGAAGGAATACGAAACAAACCTCTGAAAGCTGGCTAATTGACTAATAAACAGGTAGACACAAAGTATCAATCAGGTGAGCTGTGGGTTGCAAAACATTATGATTGAATAAGGATGCGCTTTTGGCATGAGGTGGAAAATCTTAGCATCGGGAAATGTGCGAGTGTGGTTTTTATTTTAAAACTTTGAAAATCTGGGTTTCTCTTATCTTGAATATTTTAAACGCAATACCAACATTAGAACTGGCGAAAATAATAACAACAGAAAACCATGTCCACCACGTACATATCACGGAAAACTCAAAATGATACCCTCTGATAAATTAGCTCGTATTTAAGTCTAGCGTCGTTACGATTATTCCAATAAAGACGATCCCTTCTAACTGGCTGCAGTAACCATGGCAAAAATCTCAGCATGAAGGGTGATATTTGGATGCACCTATAGGAGCTAATAAAATCTCACGAAACGCATGCCGAGGGCAGCGAATCACACGTAAATTAAAAGAATAGGAAATATAGGTGTCAGGAAAACTCTGATACAAAAGATGACAGATGTGTTGATGATTCGCTCCAAGCTTACGTAACTAGCCGTAAGAACATTTAATGCTTGAATAACTATCGCACAATAAGTAACCTTCACAAATTTGCAGTGTCACACAATCTGTCATCTGAAAAATCGTCTACTACAAGCGTTTTCTCAGAGATTCAAAACACTCCATTTACAGATTTTCCGAATATTTGCCGAAAATTTGCCCTCCTGGACTTACCAAGTCTCGTCAGCTGACGATATCCCGTCAAAGCAGTCAACAAATATATATCAACATATACTCAACACATTTTTCTAGCTTAGCCCAGTCCAATAGCATCTCTTTTATATGGAGCAAAAATTAACTGTGGAAACAATGCAATTGCAAATTAGCACACACGAATAATTCTGGATCACGACGAAATTCAGCCAAACATAAGGCGAATTCTTTGCTTCAAATCTGAATGAATGAAGTCATGATACAATATTGAAACTCCTTGCACATTGTGCTTGAGACTATTTTTAGAAACTGCAATCTGGAATCGTAATTTATCCCTATACTCTTTGTGGATTAAAATATTATGTATTTGCCCTAAAAAGTTTCTGCTTTATTTTCAACACTTGAACTGTTTTCTTTGGCGTAGAATAGTTCTGGATTTCACATCTATCTGCTGGTATTGATTTGAAAGCGGCAATTACTGTTGAAGTATTAATTTTCTTTCTACAATTTTAGAAGTTCAATGTATACGCTGAAACATCTGTACAAAGGAGTATTAGGGCCAAGTGGTTTTTTTTATCCTGTGCTAAGTAAGTCGAAATTTCGAGTTACTATCTCGAAATTTCGACTTAGTATCTCGAAATTTCAAGTTACTATCACGTTCTTGGAGACGGTTTGTAATTAACACATGCTGGAGAAATGGTTACTGGGCCTGTGTGGCATGTTTACATTTTGAGAGATATCTTTATGAGAAGAAACACTTAAAATTGTATTTTAGATTCTGAGTATACCAGAGAAGCTGGCCCTTTATCGCACCTCATAAAAAGCTGTCTAAGTTATAATAATGTCTAGATGTAGAAAAATATGGTAAGGAACGTGAACTGTCTGGGCAAACTAAAAACTGATATTAACAAACAGCTAAAATTGCCAGGGACTTACACATATAAATTACAATATATTTCAACGAAAACCACCCTGATACCACGGAATTTGGTCTAATGTCTATATGTGGAGTGGATTAGATTTCATTTGTAATGAAAGTTAATGTTTTATTGGTTAATTCCAAACTATAATTGACACTTTCTCAGTGTGCAAAGTCATTGGGGACTACTGTTACGATCAACTGGTTTAATGTATGACTTGCAGAATTAAACTCGAATATTTATTTATTTATTCCGTCTTTGTCTTAATTTAAATAAATACAGGCTGATGAGACTCGAATATCCTGTTTTTCTTCTTATGGGTAATTTTAGGTTGGCAAATAATTCCTTTTTTTGTAGAAAATTTCAAGATGGGAATTTCAGGCCTTTGTAGCTGGTTATGGCCCATTCTTTTCTGTTCCGAATTTCCTTGCGTTTGGGCATTTAGGTATGGACCACTCTTTAGACACAGACTGACTATAAGCCGAAAGATAATCGGGTGAAAATAGTCTATCTGCTATTTAGCTTAATGCGTTCCTGTTTAGTGGTGCTTCAGAGAAAGAAAAAAGAAGACAGATACATGTATATACGCACACGCAGGCACGCACACACACAACATTGAGTTATGCGATAACAGATTTAATTCATATGGATGAAAGGAGCTTGCTACGTCCTCCGCACCTGATTACGTGCAGTATACTGGACCACCCAGTTTTGACGCACTTACTTTCACCTTTTCAGAAATATACTTCTTTCATAGTGATGTCTCTCCTCACTTTGGAAACATTAGTTATTTTAGCAAGGCATGGATAAGAAATGACAATGAAATATTCCCTCATACTCTTCTTAACGAGTTTTCATGCAGATAACCTCTTGTTGTAAATATCGTGTAGTACGTCACCCATTTTGACGCACCTAACATAAGTTAATTTTTTTTTCCTGTGACACAATTATACACGTGCTCCGGAGAAAATAATTTATTGTAGAGCAACATCAACATCACATAGAAAAGTCAAATTTGTAGGAAAAATGACATTAGAAGAAATTATTTATTATTCCTAGAGTTTTATTATACTTATTATAATCCTAATTTTGGAACAGATATTGTCGCAAAAGCTAAAGTAATCCAGTTGGGGAAATCAGGTTTGTATCATGATATAAATGTTTACTCATGATTGAAAAGTAAATGTAGTGTATTATTGTTTTCAAATACTTAATTGCTATTGTTAATGTACAGAATCTCAATCTTTGAATGTAGTTTTATTTTAACTCGAAAACATCCTTCAGAATATATGTCTCTAAAACTTCAGATAATCAGAGACTGAAGAAATAATGTTACAAGAAATAGTTTTATTTTTATTCATTGTAATTCTTAACATTATCAAACCAAAATAACAAATTGGTCAAAATAAGCCAAATATAAATATTCTCTTAAAGGCTGATTTAGAATTTACTATAAATGTAAAATTTCTTTTGTATCAGATATAAAATCCGACTACGATCTTTCTAAATAAGAAATAATAAAGAGGATGCTAATTTAGCTGTCAGATATAAAATTGTGTCATGTATGTTTCCACAAATTATAATACAGGTAAACCACCGATTTTCCGGCACCCTTGGTTCCAAAGCCTTGCCGAATTAACAGTTTTGCTGGACCAGCCGAGGTCACTTAATAATAATTCAACAATACAGGTATAAATGAAACAGGTTTATTAATTACTGTACTTGCAAAGAATGTTGCTGTACTACCACTCCCAAAGTGGCAAATGTTAGAATTTTACTGGAATTCTAGAGTTAATCACAAAGTTCTGGAAGTTGAGGGCTGTCAGGATTACACAATAAATATGTTCTAATCACTATGAAAAATTAAGCAATGCTTTTATTTAAGTTTGTTGCTGACTTCCTCTCATCCAAGGTCGTTGGCTTGCTTTGATGAAGGTGCATGTGTTATTGTAGGCGCCGTTAAAGGCTCTCTTTGAAGGACCAAACAAATCCCTGTTTGTTATTGTTGCGGCAACATCAAACAATTATAGAATACAGAGGCATAATTTTTCAAAATTTGCTTAGTATATATCGGTGCTTAAAAGGTAATCAGTTTTCTTTGAAGTTGCAGCAAAACTATTTTTTTAGTATATTTAAAAAAAAAAAAAATTGCAGTCGTCTGGTCGACTGTAGTCATTTCCCATTCCCGCCTTCAGAAGTGGTCGGATTGTAACTAGTCAGTTGCATGGCTATTTTCGTTATATTACAGCACACACCACGTCCAGACATCAGCATAAACGGATTATGATATAACAATGCCTTGTTAAGGTGGTTTGTCAATATGAAACATGGATTATTTATGTAACAATAGATTCCAGTACATTTTTATATCCACGTTGGCGGCTTCCTGTCATGGTGCCTTTGAATTCCTCCAATCCAAACCCAAGGCTATATATATTTTTTATCAGCCAAAAATGTTGTCGCCAAAAATACCGCCAGATGGTATATTTTGTCGATGACAAGGAAAGAAAAATCGCAATTTGCGACATTGGCGAAGCTCAGCGCGATCCCTGTTATTGTGTTCATTTCCTATTGTTGCCGTATAAATATTGCATGTGACCTCGAAATCAAGACACATCGAGACTTGGACAAAATACGGTTTGCAAATTTGGATAAATATTTTGGGGTTAAACGGAAAACTGATGAAAATTTTAATGAGATTTGAAACTGTGCTAAAGTTGCTAGAACTGATAGGTCAGATGGAACAGTAGCCAAGTGTAATAAAGTGCACAATGCCTGGCTTAGAGTTTGGAATAAAAACTTTCCTTGGATTGACGAATTCATTCAGGTGGACAAACAAGCGCTATATGCCAGTGATGTAAAGAATGTGGACATTAAACTCAATGGTAACTACTGGTTCTTCTAATCTGCAAAGTTCCACAATTTCTAGGCACGAGACTTCAAGAGACCACCTACTTCCAGGTAGTCATAAAATCATTGGACAGCACAATAATAGAAGCCTGTACAACTCTGATTCAATAGTAGAGATGTATTTGCAGACTTTGCAGTCCTGGCTGTAACTGTGTTGGTGTCACCAGTGACATCTTTGGCATGTCAGAGAGGCTTTAGTGTGCAGAACAAAATCAAGACGAAGGGAAGGTCCAGAATGAAACACGAGACCTTAATACAATTGATGCGAGTCAAAGAAAAGGGACCTAGTGTGGAGGAATATGATTGTAATGTGTCGAATTTTGAAGAAGTACTGATTCTTCAAGTTGAATAAATTGTGCATTCAAATTTTATCATAGTCAAGCCAGGAAAGTCTTTGAGAAAGGTCACTTTGATATTTCCCTCATTTCATCTCTGAAACATAAAAGGACCTACGTTAAGGTTCAGTAGAATTGACCGTAACGCTATCATGGGAAAGTACAGTAGGGTTACCGACCATAACTGCATGAAAGGACCTCATGTCAAATAATCGATCTTGAAAGGAAAGTTGTTTGCATCGTATTATAGGCTGTCAAAATCTGATGAAAGACATGATTATTTTGGGGAAAATTTAGGAACAGCTGATATCGATTGGTCAATTTAAATTAAGGCGTACACTATGGGAATTTAAATTTACCGACCTTAGTCAGAATTAGTTAGTCAGAAATCTTGCTTGAGAGAAGACAGGTTGACTCCATGGGAAACCTAAAAGAATAGTGTTTTCCCTAGTTAACAAGTAAAGAGGCCAGATAGCTGTCTTGAAAGGAAAAGACAGGCTATAGTGCTAGGACGCACGATTGTGTGGAAACAGCATTAAGGTACGCAATTTTAATTTCCTTGTACTTTTCTATTTTGTTTGTCTTATTCTATGCAAATGTGTTTGATATGACTATGATCCATACTATGTGTCGTTTATTCAATTTCATAAAAACCTGTTGATATGCTAGAGTTGTTATGCAGTTTATTTTTTTAATTTTACAGTTATTAGTTCATTTATAGAATTGACGGATTGCATGTAATCCACATATTCAAATGTGTAGTATTTCATAGGGATTTATGATGTAATCCACATATTCAAATGTTTAGTATTTCATAGGGATTTATGATGTAATCAACATATTCAAATGTGTAGTATTTCTTAGGGATTTTTTAATTAATCAAAATATTCAAATGATTATATGAATTATATTCCTTTGTAGGATGATACTGTTTATCGTGAGTTAATGATAATTGCATATTTATATATGATTTTGTAATGCTTGAATGATCTTGCAGGTTATTAGTTACTGTAAGCTAAAATTTAGTGAATCTTATGCAGTAGTAATCGAGCATTTATCTTATTGCGTAGAACTGACTAGTTAGAGTATAGCGTATGCTGATATATACGGCAGTATTGTTGTATACACCGTACGTGTTAATTTCTAGTCAGGCGTGGAGCAAGGGCGATGAAGTGTTTAATTAAGGTCAGATTTGGATGTATGTTGCAATAGTCATTTGTAACTAGAAATAACGACGGTACCTTACCTCAAATACAGTAAATTTGTCAGGACCGTTAATCGTTAAGGTCATCTTATGTCAGAATTTATGCAGTGTGGATAGCTATTTACGTTTCTGAATAACGAAAGTAAGAGAATTTTTTATATATACGGATAGGTGGTGAAACACGTAGAGCTTTAGTCGTAATCTTGTCATTTAAGGGAACAGCTTTCTATATCCCTCCCAGAGAACCCGATGAGGACAGTCCAAAAGGGAAGTCCGCAAATAGACAGTTCGGAATAGAAGGGTCAGAGGAAGAACCAAGCATACACGCTAGTCGTAGAATACCCAAAATCAATAGAGGAACGACGCTAGGTGATGCAAGTCAGGCGTGGACATTGTACTCGTTTCACCACTCGTTACTATGATGAACGAATCCGTAAATTGAACACAGCCATTAAATTCCATTAATGTAAAATCGGTTGGATTGAAATTGCAATTTTAGTTTATGTATTAATTAATTAAAATTTATTTTATTTTTATTATTTAAGGGGGCTCGTATTTGTTTATTTTTTCTCAATAGTCTTGCTCAGTTCTCTGTCAGTGTTCTATCTATCCACTCACACTGGACAATAACATCGAGGGAGGTCATCCTCTAGATAACGATCGCCAAATCAATTAACAAAGGGGCATCCACACGACACCCCTTTACAATGATCCAAAGCCAAGCATCAGAAACCATTCTAACATAATCACGGTGGTAATCCAGCCATTTTTATTAGCACGGTATGTTACTGGGTAAAATTTAACACCTTTCAAAGCCCTAGGGCATTTACTTTTACTTATCGCCAGTGGTTTAGATCTGGCGTGCCTGCTGCGTTTGAGCATCCTAAGATGGTAACTCTATCATTGGACTGTTTGGATCCTGTGAGCCCTTTTTCGTCCTCCGTTGTTAGCGTCCTTTTAGGTGTGCTTCGCCAATATAATGCAGTTTCATCTGCATTATACACCTGCTCAGGAATGAAATTCGTCCACAAACTCGGCAGCTCCTTCGTAGTCTACGGACCGTTTTTCTACACACGCTTTTATGCATGGAAATTCCACAACGCTTCATGAAACTTTGAAGCCATCCTTCAATATAGTCACATTCATGTTCTAATTTAAGTTCTTTATGAAACAACTGAGCCTGGTCCATTACCATCCTGCCCGACAAGTCCACTCCGTCACTCCGACGTTTTCGACACCATTCCATCATCACTTGGTCATACTCGGTACTTTATCATTTTTCATAGTTTTTCTAATGTTAAATCGCTTCTTGGAATCACTGAATATAATTTCAATATTTTCTCCGTCTGCTTCTTTATATCGTAAGCAGTTGATCAACCAATACCACATGAATTACACAGCTTTCGCACAGAAGCACCACGGTCCAGTTTTTTATCAACAGTTCTACTTTATCTTGTATAGATACTGACTGTTGTTTACACGTGACAATACCACCGACACTTGCATCATACTTAGAAGCCAATGCTAGGGTTAGATGTGAGTAAAATAAGCTAAGAATCGCACAAAATACAAGTATCACCACCAACCATTGCAGTGTTAACAATCCTAGTGCGCGCCCAGTAAACTAATTTGGCGGTGTCGGGAATTTAAAGTGCCCTCTCGTACTTTTGTCCGGACTAAAAGAGGTGCTGGACCATCCGTTGCCGGAAAATCGGTGTTTTATCTGTAACAAAAGACGCTCCTCGGGATATCACAAAGGACAGATCCATATTAAACTTTATAAGGATGCACACCGTTCTAAACAGTATAACTAATTCAGTTTATCACCTGTGAGAAACTGGGCTAACACATGATGAATATCAGACTGGGTCCTAATCGTGGGTATATGATTTGCCCCATCAGAATAGCTGATAAGGATTTTAATGAGGACTTCCAACTGGAGGCTGTGCATGATCAAACCACAGGGGTTCGTATTACTGCCTTCAGTTCATCGTATCAATCATACATGTAATATATAAACATACAACGGAGTACACTTCTTGTGCGACCTATTTAAGAATCAACACTGATATTTCAAACTACACTTTACATAGCTTAATAAATTTAGTACAGATGTAAAGCTCAGGCACTTTTTACGCCAACACAAGGTTTGACATGTTACCACACCTTTAAGGAATGCCAGACACTTTTTCCACACTACCAGTTGACATGGCTATAATCGTGCCTGCTTAATATGCAAATAACAACGTACTGAATGGAATACTGCCACCTGATTGGTCGACTGAAAATCAGGTTATCATTATGTTTAGTGAGTCATTTTCGGTCGACCAATGAGAGGACAGTATTCCATTCAGCTCTTTGCACTTGATAGGTAAATTGTAAGCAATGATACGAGCCCCTGTAGAGCACATCTTTGGATTGCTTAAATGATCTTGGTCTAAGACTCTAAGTCATTCAATATATACTATAAAGGAGGATGCTGTGACATCAGTTGAAGTAAATATAGTTGAAAAGGGAATAAAATGTATTATGTCAGATTAGGGTTGATAATACTATTTTCAGTGTCTGTCAATATGTGTATGGGTCATTCAATGCTTAACAATTTGGACTTAAATTAGCGTGCTTCAGTGATTTATATATTCTGACATACCAAGTGGAAGTGTTGCAGTATATTTTCACAATTGTACATACTATTCCCATGGAATTGTTGTAATTAACCAAAAAGTGGCCTGTGACAAAACTTGAAAACAAACGCTTCAGAAGCATTCTCCAGCTCTGTAATGCACAACGAGGTTGGAAGTTGATGGGCATCAAAATTTTGCAGATAAGGTACGTCCGAGTGTTTGAGCGCTATTCGTGTTAGATAACAAATGTTCTTGCAAGCTATCCACTTGAAAAGCATCAGAAAATATATATTTTGTGGACAAAACAAAGTTATATTACTTTCTATATTAATACTTTCTTTGGCATGCTAGAGTTTCATTTCACTGAAGGTCTTTATAAATCATATCATTTGAATGTCACCGAAGCTGTACGTTACAATGAATTCAATTTAATGTTTAGTCACGGGATACATAACTTTTTGGATATGACATACGGAACACTTGATACCTAACGGCCTCAACCGACATGTATTCATAATATACATCAAACTCATTCTTTCCTTCCAGGTAAAAACACAAAAAAAACCCCAAAACAAACCAAAATAAAAATGTTTATTTATATTTAAAAACACACAAGAACATTACAAAATTATTGCACACACATCTTGGTTTATTTGCTGACACGGCGGAAACTCATAATTTACATCATATCAGGAATTTGTCACATAGAAATAGGATCCTTGAATTCTGAACTTAAATGTTATTAGGCACTTGTTTCTTCAGTTAAACAGGTGCTTTGCAAGCTGATAATTTTATAACATGAGCATAATGAGCCACCCAAGTTGAATAAAAGGGACGTAGATAATGTGTACATTGTTAGCGTAATTTCATTTGTAATGACCTGAAGAAGGAAAATCAATATTTCTTTCTTTTAATCCTAGTTTTGTGTAGGTATGGATAACTTCTTGCCGAATAGAGGAGTTTCACAAGAGCATGTAAACCAGATGAGAGATGACAGAGTTAGTTACTTTTCATTTTTTCTTCTGTTACTGAAAAAAATCCATAATATTTCTCTTCAGATTTTTCCTGGAGCTTTGATAAGTAGTGAAAAATGTTCCTTATATTCAATAGAAAAAGCAGCCTGAAAGCCTACATTGGGAAATGAAATGTTTATTGAGTTCGATTAGGCCTTTGCCTGGGATTAAAAAAACCCAGGTGTAATTCCGTCAGTTCCAGATAGGGTCACTTACATTAAAAATGGCCCTTTGCTTCCCATATAAAAATCTAAACCTGTTGCACACTTCCATATGACGTTCACGACAACACAGTCTGGTTCCCAATAAAAAACCCATAAACTGGAAGGCAACGTCATCGTGAGGAAATTATATTCTTGCATTGCTGGAAGAGCCTCAAAATAAGCTATTCATTTCCACCACAAGTTAGCATTTGTTATCTTTGCCGGATTTCCGCAAGCTATTATTTGTGAACATTACTTGATGAAAATATACTTTCGAAGCACAAGTTGCTGTTTTAAACATAGCAACTTATGCTTTGAAACCTCAAACATCAATATGTAAATACCAATATGTATTTAATTTGCATACTTGGTGAAAGAGTTCTTTAAAATAATTTAGTGAAAATTTTCACTGCTGTGCTTGCGTTATGTTCTGCGTAATTTAAATCTGAAGCCGCAGATAGGTAATAATAGCGGACATCGTGGTATCTAGGCAGTATCTCTTCATTAGATTGGCCTTATTCGTAATTCCTTGGGCACATACATCAAGCATAATATGGAATTTATATCAAACATAATATAAACCTTCTGTGATTGAATATTTAACTATTTTAAAAATAAATACCGTCCGAAATATATTGAACAATGCGAAGTTGGAGAATTCAAAGTGCTATATAAAGGTCAAGGTTGTTTTCTTGCATCAGTTATTTTGTGATAATAAAATAAAGCAAATCATGTTTAACCAGTAAGCAGCAATATTACAAGTACATACTAATTACTAAAAGCTATAATTTGCAATCGTTTTTTTGTAATGAAATGAAATAGATCCACTCATATAGCATGCGTGGCGTTATTTCACGCTTGGTCGTAGTGTGATTCATTGGAAATGGGGATTTATTTCATTCAAGGACGGACTTTAATGCTTCAATTCATTGTCGAAGAATAGCTATGGTAATATTGTGTCGACAACAATGAAAGTAAACATCAAAGTTTTGAGGTTATTATATATTTGTGGCCTGAAAATATTCGTACCTAGAAAGGTAGACATCTCAGGCACACTCGTGTCTGTCTAGTTTGGATCACAGGTTTCATGATCCGCCTGTTGTTCAGGTGTTACTAATTACAGATTCTTCACGTTCAATTAAATCGCTTTCGCAAAAAACATATTTTCTTAACTTGTTCATTCACTTGGCCTCTTTTCCATATTAGGGCATATTAAAGATTATTACAAACATATTTTAAAGTGTGTTCTTGTTATTTCTCATTAATGATGTGGTTACAGATAAGTAAATCTATCTAGTCATACATGTGTATATAAGCAAAAAATGCCTAATGATGTTTCATTTCATTTCTGATCTCGAATGTAAATATCAACGATTTAGGAAAAATTTTTTTTCTTCAGACTTTCGTGTTGAGGAAAAATATCCGAAAATGACAATGACAAAAACTTTCTACAATTGTATTGGAGCAAATCATAGTTACTCCTCTACAATGAACATGCTTTGATGAAACAGGCTGTGACATTCTAAGCAGCAGATATGGAAGTTGCATATGACACAGCCAAATTCGGTTTCTTTTCGTCTGTCTTCTCCATGCTTGGTGCAGTATTTGAAGGATCACCTTGCCTAGAAAGGCAGACATCCCAGGCACACTCGTGTCTGTCCAGTTTGGATCACAGGTTTCATAATCCGCCTGTTGTTCAGCTGCACGTTTATTTGTTTCAGTTACGAGCATCAAAATTTCCAGCTGGAAAATATAAATGGAAATGGTTTAGTTCTAGAGCTGTTTCATGTAAATTATGTGATGATCCTGACTGCTGAGTAAAGTGGACTTGTACATTATCTTGAACGTCTGCAAATCAATTTGGCTGATCATCATCAGTGTCGCTCGAGTCTGATGACATTTCAATGACGAAAATATTTCAGATCCACCATCTTAAATGGTATTATTATTTATAAAATCTGGTATCCCGTCGGAACTGAATCCAGAAAAATCGTTTTCGCTTCCAGACAAATCACTGTAATCAACAGACGAGGACGAAATCGCCATGCCGAAATCATGGAATTCCCTTCGTAAATACAACATTTCACTTCCGGTATCGCATGTGATACGATTTGATTGAAACTTTGCATATCGAAATGAATGGAAGAAATTGACAAGAAACATTTGCAATTTTGTATTTTTCCTTCACAAGCCCCACAGTAATGGCCGATTTTATGTTTTAAAGACCATAAAGCTCCATTATACATAACAATGTATGGAAGAAACTTGCCGTATTTGCCGCGCAATCTAAAAATGTGATTTTTAACATAAAGAACATAATGACATTATTAATGTAAACTTCAGCATCGTATTTGGAAAACATTACACTTATAAGGAACTTACATATGTGAAAAGGGCATAATAATTCCTTCGAATTGAGGTATTACCATCGGCTAATATCGTATTACCTAGAAATCGATATAATTTGCGCTTACATAAATTTGCATAAAATAACAAATGTCGTTATAGCTCATCGATTTCTAAATCAATAAAAAAATATTTTCCAGCATCAGCAACAAGTTGAAATAAACTAGTTGAAACATAATAAATTTAAAGGTTTAATTCCTGTAGAAACAGTCATGTAAAATTTTGCAAACACAGCGTTTTTTTTCTTTCTGTTTTACTTGTTTTGTCTTGTCTATGTTTTGTATTAGCGTTGAAAAACACTGATTAAGAGTCGAAAGCGCTCAGGATAGTTAGATACTAGTTTTGCACTTCGTTGTCAGTTTATTGCACACACACACACACACACACACACACACACACACACACACACACACACACACAGCTTTTCAGTTTCTCCGACATACTGAAGGCTACAGATATTACATGTGATGAGATAAATTACATTCTCTGTTTTGCACGTTTTGTTTGGACCATGTATGTTTAGTTTTTCTCTAGTCACTATGCTAGTAAATGTCCTTGTCTCTATCATATGTTGACAGGTTTATATATACATCACAAGTTACGCTTTGTTGTGTAGCAGCAGAAACAATATAATGATGCCAAAAAGAGCTCTTTACAGTGATTCCACTAGTCTTAACAAATAATGGCTAATATTCGTGATATCAGGATTAATTAATTAAGTTACCAAAATGTTGACCTTTAACATACAATTGACACATAGGCTTTACGCGATACTAAACTTGTCCAAAATCTTTAAGATGTTTAAGTACATACATTTTTTTATAGCCTGTTAGTGTAAATATCACACGTTTTGCTTTGTTGTGTACCGGTAGAAACAAACGTAATTGTTTCACACTCGGCTGTATATAAGGGAAAGAATTTGCGTTTTTCAGGAAACAAATAGCATCAGAAATGATTTTTTAATGGAGTTGTAATATGTTTCTTCTTATTTATATTATTTGCTAACTTGAATTTGCTACTACTACTTTATTTATAATCAGTGAGGATAATAAGTCTATAAATAGTTTGCCTCTGTCTCTCTGTCACAGTGCAAATGTCATACCTAATTGCCTTATACCATGTAACAGAATTGATGCATATATTCCAGTTTCACTTCAAAGGTTGACTTTGGTCTCTTTACTGTTTACTGTTTGGGGTTTTCCAGGGTTCTTCCTCCACCATTAATACTGGCCGCCATGTATAGCCTATCTTGTGCTGAAAATGGCGTTAAACCCTACAACAACAACAACAACTTTACTGTTTAACAAATCAACACAGTTAGTTAGGCATACAACATGATCTCAGAGTTAGCAAGTACATGTACATAGTATTTTCAAAAGTATCACTTTTATTTGTTTTAGTTTGGAAAACCCAAGATACAAACTACAGAGGAAAAACTGTGAGGAACCTGAGCCAAGTTCTTCGCGTGAGAAGCACAGTGCACAGAAACATCTGCAAACGAGAAATGATAGATCAATTGAAATTGGATTAATTGGATGAAGCAGATGTATTCCATGTTAGTGAGGAAAAAAAAAGGATTAAAGTTTCTAAAGAAAGTAGAGAAGAGAATCTGTTGAAGAAGGCAAAGGATATCTTCTTCCGAGATGAACATTTTTCATTTGGCACAGAGAGTGACTATGGGTATGGATTACAAGCAAAGCCTAGGAGAAGATGTGGCTGTCATGAAAGTGATCGAAAGGATGAAATTGCAAAAGTTCCAGTTCTATCTGGCCATGAGAATGATATCTGTAGATAATAATGGTAAAGTCCTTCAGGAATCAGGCTCCTCAGTGTCCACAGAAGTTGATAACTCACTACTAGATATTTATTTTCATGATGGAAATGTTGTTGTTGTTGTTGTGGGGCTTAACGCCATTTTTCAGCACACGATAGGATATACATGGCGGCCAGTATTAATGGTGGAGAAAGAAACCGGGAAATCCGCGGAAAGAACCACCGACCCACGAGAAGCTACTGGCAAGCTTTCTCACATATCCACATTCGCCGAATCCTAGACTCGAACCCACGCAGACAGAGGTGAGATGGCAGTGATCCGTAACGGAGAGCGCTTTAGACCACTCGGCCACTCGGGGCCCCTGATGGAAATGTAACAACAGCAATGTCACTTTTTCTGTGAGGCTTTTATTTTGATGGTGCACATCATCTGTGGTACAATGAACTGTGGTCGACAATTCTGAAGAAATGCAATTCATTGACGATAATTTTATCACTGAAGAAATCAGTGCCACCGTCATCTACGTGGATACTCTTGGAAAATACAGTTCATTGATCACAGTGGTAACAATAAAGAAACTTCATCTGCAACTGCAGAGTCAATGGCCACGAGAAATCATTGTGAAACTGCATAGAAGACACTTATTTAAAGAATTACAGGAATTTTTCAAGATGGGATTCAATGGTTCAAGGGATACTCTGAGAGGTAGAGTTACTTTTTCCAAATGGAGACAAAGAGTTAGCAGAAGACAATAAAGGGGTCCTCCGTGCCACTCTCACAAAATTCTGGGACATATTCTACTAACAGTGTACACTTGGAAATACAGTTAAGGTCCCTATCCTTTGCCATGACTTAACGGCATTAGACTGGGCTGTGATAACAAAGATATTTGCATATGTATGGACTGTACAAAGATATTTTCCAATTCTTCTGTCAAAGGCCATCATGGTATATTGTATTTACGGAATGGACACTTTTGCATCAAACCAAGATAAACTGATTTCTGAATATTTTTAATACATTCCAAATGCTGAGAAGGAAAGCGATTAGAGGTCATTTTGATGAGGATGATGTTGTAGACATTTTAAGGTGGCATGAGTGTAGAGTAGTCCCCTCTCCTGATAGAATCTTCAAAGTTATTACAGAAATTGCACATAAAAGATTGATTAAGCAGCCAAGCTTCATTAAAGATTGTTGGCATGAAAGCTTGCAAAATTGTAATTTTCAGCTTGAGGATGATTTGAAGAAACTCTCCATCTTAAAAAGTACTTAATGTGTTGGATTTTCCTGCAAATATGACACCTGCAGAACAAGATGTAGTAAAATATATGAAAAGATATATCAGGGAATCAGATGCCTGCAAACGTGAAAACTTTCTTAGATTCTGTACTGGATCAGACGCAATGCTGATGGATGGAACAGGATATTTGTACCCAATTTTTGTGAGATTTACCACGCTGTTAGGATTTACAGGAAGTCCAGTTGCACACTCATGCAGCAGAATATTGGAACTTGCAAAGGAATACGAAGACTATATGGAGTTCAGAACCGAACTGAATGAACTGCTCAAGAGTGAAATTTTGACTATCGACCTTGTTTTGTGCATCTTTTTTTATTGGCTGAGTAATACTTTGTGCATATTACATCAAAGTACAAATTGCATTGTCTTTCCTCAAGTAGAGGTTATTTTCCTTATATCCACATTATATTTTAAACTTGCAGCAGCTGTAATGTTAAATATATTTAATTTATAAAAGTATCATTATGATATTCCTAGGCTGGGTTCCAAAGTTATAAAAGTTGACTTGGTGGAAGGTGACACGCCCAGTGCCCACAAACCTTTCTTTGTGTTTACATTATTTTCATTTGTTTATATTATGAATTAGTACTTTAAATTTTACATAATTCACCGTGAAGTTTCTTGTGAATTTGCTATTGCGGCATAATGTGGCATATGTAAATTGGAAGTTGAGCAAGTAGGCCGTGATGAGAGAAGCCATTTGTTGAGACTAAAAAATTTGCTTTTTTCTTCTGTTTGTCATTCCCTCCCCAGCAGGGTTGTGAGAAGATATGGTATTTCCTCTGTTTGTTTCTCTCTTCATTCCTATACATTTGTTCATATTCTCCTTTGTCATATGCTTGTAATAACCACAGTGTTTTGAACTCTATTTGCCATCACACTTTACAATGTTTTGGGGATGCATCTCAAAGTCATTAATACAGTATAGATGAAATAAGTGACAAGGACCTGATTTTCGTCGTTGATTGATTTTTTTTTATTTTGCTGTCATTCACTTGTTGACCCTCTATTATCTTCGACTCTGTTATATTTAGACGACGCAAACTATGTATGGATGCATCTGTAGGCTCCTCTGACTTCGTTTATGTGAAGCATGGGTGATGCTTATATTTTTTATATGTATTAGTGAAAATTTAGTCATCCTAACCAGTTTGCATGTTGTCAAATGTACAGATGCACTCCTGTTGGCGAGGGGAACTGTGTTTACGTGTAAATATCTTCCTTATATTCTTTATATTAAATTTTTATTCTTTCAGGACGAAAAGTTCTACAATCTTATTATGTTCGTTTCTTCCAATGGATAATGACAAAAAATGTATTTACAAACGTTACTTAAAATGATTATTTGTTAACAACAATTTTCTCTAGCTGTTCAGCTTCATCAGGTGTCCAAACTTTTGCACTAAAAATGCTCCATTTGTCATCATGAATAAGAATAACGCAGTAAATCAACCCATGATAAACTTATAATTTTTAATGAATATATTATCACTGAAACAGACTCTGAGAAACTTTATAGCAGATAACTGAGGCGTTTTGTATCCTTTTAACCACAAACTGCTTAATTTGTTTGCTCCTGTAAATATTAAATATTTCTGAGATCGTTTTGTATTCTGTTGTTAAAATAACTTAAAATCTACCATGTTTCCATTTGCTACTGCAACCACTCCATCTTTATATACGCCATCTATAGGGTGGAGTGTATTGTTATTATGTCCGTCTGTCTTTTACCAATTTTAGTTTCCAAACAAACTCCAACATTTATAGTTCCCTAACTTTGTAAATTGCTTGCACTCAGGGTAATGGAAAAGCCTATTAATTTTGGGGTCAAAGGTCAATTTTGGGGTCAAAGGTCAAGACTGAAAGAAGACAAATGGCTCCTGCGCAATTGCATTGGTTTTCACGTCATATTCCTAGACTGAACTTTGCGGATGGCTTACACTTGGGGATAAGGAAAAAGCCTGTTGATTTTTGGGCCTGTCGAAGGTCTAGGTCACTGTTATTGGAAGAAATAAATATGGTTGTTTCACAAAAGTTAAAATGTCTACATGGAGGAACGAGAAACAGGTGTATAATGTGCCATTTGCTCTAATCTTATTAAAAGTGTGTTAGAAAACCTTGTGGAGAGGCAATAGTCCTGCACTTATATGTTCATAATTTTATGGTTAAATTCATTTATTTTATGTTATGATATTCTCAATCAGAATAGCACGTGCGCTTTTCATAGCTGTTTTTCAAAGACTAGTTTATGCAGACCTTGATATATTAGATAACGATTTTTGTAATGAGACAAAATATTTTGTGACGAAAGGCCGTTTTGTGATATGCAATACTTAATTAGCACTGGACATAATTTGTAATACTGTTAGCATTTACCTAAGCCATATGTCAATGATGTGCTACGCTCCTTTGTCAACCGTGGCCGCCTGTACAGAGATTTCTCCATTTCTGATGAATATGCACAGGAATGCTTAACCAGTCACTGCAAGTACGAGTCAGTTTTTCTTGTAGTTGTAACCAATTTGATTGTTCATGCTGTTTGAATGAGTCAGTCAACATTTTTCTTCAATCAGACATTTGTCAATCAATAAATTGGGTATTTCAATGATGTGTAGGACATTGTGTTGATGTTGATGTATGATGATGTTCATGAAAAATGAGGAAATCTCCATAATGCTGCAGTGTAGTGGATTATTGCCTGTGGCTTGTAATGATGTACTCTTTGTACATCTAGAGTTCTATGTTAAAAAATTATGCAAGTGGTGATGTAGTGTGTCATATAAAATATTGATTCAGTAGTAATTTAACAACATGGTTTGCTTACACAGTGCATAAATGTAATATAAGGATTATAAAAATCTGTGCTATTGCATGTAATTTAGAATCACTCTCTATTTAAATTTAAATAAGTAATCACAGTTATTTTGGTCTATTTGAGAGCTACATTAATTCTGTTGGTATTGTATCAAATTGTGTGGCCGGTTCGATATCTGCCCAGGCTAGCTTGGGTTAGCAGCTTTTATGTGTCCTTGGAAAAAGCAGTTGCCTCCTGTTGCGCAGCATGATATAGCTAATAATGCCTCGAAGACACTTAAAAATATATAAAAACATTATTTACTGATATATTACAACTCTATCAGAAGATTTAATGAAAAAGTCAAGCCTAGATGGTGACATTTGTTATATAATACATTATATGTGTTTGTTCATTCTTTGAAAACATTGATATTACTCACTTTCAAAACATGTATTACCCTTGTATTATTTGTTGCATGTTTCTAATCAAAACTGTACATTATTTGTGTTCTGGAAATGTGGATTTATTTAAATCCTACATGTGTATTAGAAAGTTCTTTTGTTACACAGAAAAACATATTAGTGTAAAAAATGTTCCTATTGGAAGTGAGACAAATCAATGATTGCACAAACTTGCAGATGGACACACATGCTCACAACCCCAATCCTCAGATAGATACATAGATAGATAGACAAATAGACAGATACACACACATAAAAGGAATCAGGTACTTTGTAGAATTGTATAGATAAATAAAATAAATGATTGTAAATGTTACAATGTGATATTCTTTTCTCAACCGTTTTTTTTTTTTTCATAAGTTAATGTCACATTTAATATATTTTATTTTTTATTCAGTGTGCTCCTCAGTACTTTTTTCCATGCATCCCTCTTGTCAGTCATTCATATTGGATATGTATATTTGCTGTGATAAGACGATAAGTGCAAATTAGATAATGTTTCCTAGAAGGGAGGTTGAAAATTTAAAGTCACTTCTGCAAAAGTGAATTCATTAGTGATGGTCTACATTTATGGCTTAGTTTGATCAATAGAAATAGTTTCTTTATCAATTTTACATACAATAATTTTAAGTTTCTAGCATGAGAAAAATATTTCACTGCCAAATGTTCTTAAGTTCAAACATGAATGCAAATAGGCTTGAATGTTCATTCTTTAGTGTTGGACAGATTGATGGATACTGAGTATTTCTGAAGTTTGTTCTGTTTCATGATTTTCTGGAAAGTACTTTGCAATTAAAGAGTACTTACTAAATGAATCAAATTTCTTCCATAATTACCCGGTAAAGGTTGTGCACAGTCCTATCACAAGGAATGTCTTATTTCGTTATGGTTTCTGTTTCACAAAAGTCCAGTATCGCAGAGTGAGCTGATTTAATATGATCGGTGACATCGTAATACTCTGGAAAAGCATACATTACTATAGGGCGTCCACTGCGTAAAGCTGTCTTCCTCGATTTACTAATCCGATGACAATTCCACCTTTTTAAGCACAAGTATACTTCAGCCTGAAATAAAGAATTAAATGGCAATTGAAATAAGAAAGCAAAGAAAGCATGAAAGGATGGAGGGTTTAAGAAAGGGAACCAAAAACTTGTAACAAGATAGACACGTGAACACAATATCCAAAAACTGGCTTGGGAGTGGAAGGTTGGGTGCAGAGATAGGTGGGTCAATTATATGCAAATAGGTGATAGATATGGCATCACGATTCACTCATTACAGCTACTGTTAGGACCTACAACAAAATTTGTGACCTTGGTGATGGTGGTTATGATAATCAAAATAATTATTTTAAACAGCATATAATAAATAAAGGATCGATTTTGTGTCAGAAAGGTACTTTACATCGTACGACATGATTATATTAACTGTAAGGGTACAATACAAAGAGTGCCAAGCATTGATTCGTACGTTGGAATGCATTTACAGTTATGTAGAGGAAATGAAAGTGTGAAGAACAGAAGAAAAAAAAATGGAAACATTAACGCTGCTTCACGGCCTGTCACGCACATACAAACTCACAAATTAGTTATTCCACGCACATGCTTGATTATATATTTAAGATTGTGTGGGATTCATTGTCGCTATATCTGGTACTAAGTAATCAATTGAGGTGTTTTTACGACGAATTCCAGACACCACCAAATGCGTCGCTAAGGTTAATTTTCTATCCGCGGGATCCAATATGAATATTTCCTAGGTATTTTGATTTAGCACGACTGACACAGTTCCAGAAAATTCATCGGTTGAATGTCGCCATGGATAAATGGCAAATTTTAGAGTGTAAATATGTTCCGGTTTGACATACTGATCTCGACGACCGTATTCAAACGTAGCAATATCATGTATTTGGTCTGAATCACTGACAGCAGCAATACCTTCCTCAGTAAATTTAACTCTGGTGTTAGTCGAAGCGGTAGTTGATCTTCTGGTTGTAGCTGAACAGGTTGCTGGGATGATTGAGCTGGTTGAAGACGATCAGCAATATCAGTAGGTACTGTCTTAAAGAGCTTTTTTTTTGTTGCCTCAGTTGCTGTAACAATATCTTTAGTTGGTTCGACAATTGGTTTAAATAACTACTCTGTACTTGCTGTAAATTCCACTTGCGCTTCCTGACGTTGTTATAGTTGCTATTTGACAGAATCAACGACGAGGAGATATGTCTAGATCCAAAGCGCAGAATCACTCACTATTTTTTATTAAATAACGATTTACTTACACACTGCACCCACTTTTTCCCAGTGGACGATCACTTGGTAATGCGTCTGCGTTGGATACAAGGCTCAGATCGGTGTTTCTCGTCTGAGATATAAGCATTCTTTTAATGCTCTAATACTTGGAACAAACCATAGTAACGGCAATGGCGGTCCAAAGGTCAGTTCACCATACAAGGCTCGTATGGCCTTTGCACGTCCCAACCGCCCTAGGGTGGATACAAAGCTCAGATTGGTGTTTTTAATTAACATTTTCTTTAATTAACATTTTCTTTAAGGCCTCGATGCTCGAAACGGACCCTTAACAGCATCCAGCGGGGTTCATGAGATGAGCATTTTGTTTACCCCAGGGAAATCCCCCCTCCCCCACGTTGATTCTGGAGTGGATAAAAGGCTCAGATTGGCATTTCTAAAGGTGGCGCTCTACAGTTTCGTATTTAGCATAGGGTTAGAATTTTATAGAAAAAGAATTTCCCAGGTTGTACTTGCTGGTTACACTGGCTATTTAAAAAAAAGTCCTTGTATATCTTATTTTGGTGTATGATTGATGGGTGTAATATGGCTTAAAGAGTATACAGCTTGGCCTTACTTCAGCGGTGCACCTTTCAAAAAAACTGCTAGCTCCAACTGGTTATTTTTACTTCCTGGACTTCAGAGGTAAATTGTAAAAAGAAGACACGATAATATGTTTTACATTTTATATATTTGGTAATCCATCCATTGCACTTTCAGAAGCTGGTATTGTCTAGTTGGGCAAAATTCATTTCCCTATTTTGATAGGTGCTAATTCAGACTGATTCTTTTAGCACAAGGGAGCAGTCATTTAAATTAGCAGTGTGCTTAGATCATGTACAATTTCCATTAGTACAATATCCAAGGAAATGTCAGCCACATTACAACAAAGTTGCATAAAGGTATGCCAACATACTCTCTACTGTTCATGTTTGAACTGTAAACAACTTCACCTCACATGTCACACTCTCAAAACTACATAATAACTGGTGAGCGACCCCAAAGTAGGTATGAGCCCCTCCACCCCATTTTGCTAGAAGGTCTGGTTGTAAGCGGGGTCGGTTCACACACCCCAAAATGGGAGGTCCAGCCACCCGCCCCTGCTGCTATGTCACTGCAACTAGTTATGCTGCAGGTATTATGAACAACTATCAATGTAGCAGCCTAGAAGTTTATACCTCTACAGCTGGTGATCTGTTGTTTAAAAATACATATCTGGTGATTGAAGTTTTAAAAGTTTGATATGGTGTGCGGATTTTTGTCCAAACGTTAATATACATTTGTGGTGTAACTTATTTTCGAGTCCGCAAGAATGACATCACTAACTTTACATTTTCTTTCCTCTGAGAACTTTAGGAGTTAACAATTTAAGAATAAATTTAATTGTCTTTAAATTTTGTCTAAGGCAGCTTATTAATTTTTGAAGAACAACTTTAAATGATGTGTGATGACAAGTTTGGAATGGGGTCAGATCTGGGACGGAAATATCCACGGTGCAGTCTTACTTTGGTACACCACATAATCTGACATGGCAGTAGAATAGGAAAATGGAGTTCTGGCTCACTTTCATCACTGCGCGATGAAGGAGTGAGTTAGAGAATTCCCCATGGGACTATAATACTGAGAAATGGTGGTTTTGGCTCAGTGTGTGATTTCCTCCTGAAATTTTGCTGCTGGGTCACTTTGTTGTTTTTCTATTGGAGGTGTGCTTGTAGTATAGCGAAGATATCTTTTCCATGTTATCCTTGGAATGTGGAGAAGTTGGGATTGAGTAAGGTTAGTCCTGCTCCGGAGTGGAGTGAGAAGGAGTCTCAATCATGGTTGAAACGTGCGAAGGAGTTGATAGCGTACGCAAATAAGGATCTGAGCAATGTGCCTGAGATGAATTATTGTGAAGAAGTGAAGAAGAGGAGGAGGAGTGGGTGAATCGTAGTCACAGTCATCAGCATCCAGTGCAATGATACAATCAGCGGTACTACATCAAAAATAAGTTGAAGCGTTTTCATTTGTCGAAGCCTCAGTGAAGTGAGTTTCATTAATGGCTAAATAAGGTGACTCGAGTACAGTTGGTGAATCGTGCAAAATTCACAAAATTTGAGTGTGTTTAAACGTATTTTTGAGAAGATATCAGCATAGATCTCAACCTCACCAAAGTTGAAGGCATAGGATAGATCTCGTCCTGCTCACATCGGCACAGCAGAAAAAGCTTTATGACAGCGGTACACTCACCATGACCTACGACCAAGAACTGTTCAAACACTGCATTTCCTGCATGCATCAAGAGGAACTCTTCAAGCTGCTCTACAGATCCGTAGAATAATACAAAAAAGAAAAGAAAACTCGATTTTACATATATGTTTTTGTTATTCGTCAGGTCTTCTGTCCAAATTACACAACCGATTATAGGAGGGGTGTCCGTTAAGATGAAAGACGGAATATCCGATATGAACCACTCCGTGATGGGTTTCAAACACAAAACGATGACGGTACATAGTTGCCCACACTCCGTGCACGACCATGCAAAACGATAGAATAACCGCTAGTACTAAACCTCGTTAAATGTCTGATTTTCTTACGTACGTTACGTAACTCTCCTTCCTCATTCGCCTCGTAAAGATTAAACAAGGAATGGACTCTCCACTTCGTTATGCTTAATCTTAGCCAGAAACTCTTTGAACAGCTCTGAATGCTTTGGGATTTCTGGGTTGTCCTGGAGTTTTCGTAGTAATATTTAATCGCCCGGATGTTTCTTACTCCACAGCGCTGACACACCTGGAGTTGACCTCAAACTTCTTCCTTGAACGGGCTTCAATCCTGGGAGTCCACGCTTAAACAGGGCATAATGCTGAGCACAGTACTCTCCAGTACAGGACTTGTTACATTTCTCCGTGCTACCCTGCAGTAACCACACACACGCCCAAGTCCCACGTCGGGGCATGATGATATATAATACACATGAAATTGTTATGTAAAATGAGTAAGCAATTAAGGAAACAACCACACGATATTATTATAGCATCTCTATCATCGCAAGGATAGACTGGAAATCTTGTTTCTCATCGAAAGCAAAATTCGTGCAGATTCAGGAAAAGAGTTTATCCTTCGACATGATATCGTTCGCGGACTCAATCGACAATGTCCACACACCCATCAGACTTGGAGTCACCTTCAACATTCATCTGGTCAAGGAATACAAGAGCATTGACGTGTGAATCAGATTGTGTATCGCAGTGATGATTTTAGTAACATCGTCTACATCGCCTGATCTTTTCTACAACGTCGCATCAAAGATTATCAGGAGTCAGGATCAGCAAGGATCTTTGCCGGGGTAAATTCTATCTCGTTTTAAACTTTTAAATTCACCCCGTCACGCGGAAGTAAGTACGTACCACTTCCCAAGCAAATTCTGGCCACCAAAGCCTGTATCAGTGTCAAAAAACAATGATGACTACTGCCTCGTATGGGCTGTCATCTCCGTGCTACATCCTGCTAAGCACAATGCCGATCGTGTCTCCAAGTACAAGCCGATTTTTTATACACCTAAAACCACCGGCATCACCTTTGCAGCCTCGATCAAAGATGTCTTTAAACTAGAAAAACTCAACAAGGGACACTCCCTCAACGTATTCGGTCTCGATGATAAGAATTCGGGCGATAATCTATCCAATGGTGATCTCCAAAACAGCCTTATAAAGCAGCCTCAGTTTATTGCATTATCAAAACCATTTCGTTGTACATTAAAGACTTCAGCCGGTTATTTCGATCTCAGTACACGCAGCATAAAAATCATGGGTATTTCTGCTATCGCTGCTTACAGTGCTATCCACAATCCCAACGACTACGGGAACAGGTCTCGTCAGGATACTGCCAAGAATTACAAACCGTGCAGATGCCACGCGAGGGAACACTACAGTTCGAGCACCACTGCAAAAAATTCTCCCACGCGTTTTATACCCTCTTCGACTGTGAGGCAATTCTGGAAAAAGTACAAGGACCTTCTCCAGATCCTAGACATTCTTTTACTCAGGTGGAACATAAACATTGTCCCTGCTCGATTGGATATAAAACCTGTTCTTCCGTCGATGAATCTTTGTTGTCAGAGTATCGTCAGTATCTTGATGAAGACTGCATTCCCTAGTTCTTCCGACAACTCGCAGTAAAGCTGAAACGCATCCGGGAGATCCAAAAAATCCAGTGCCGATCATTTCACTCACTCCTCAACAGCTCCGACAACACAAAGCAGCTCAGCAGTGTCACATCTGTGAAGAATACTTTCAGGCGCATGATAAAATGTCAGAGACCACTGTTACATCACTGGCCACTATCGAGGAGCTGCTCATGCCGATTGTAACTTACGCTTCAAAGATCCAGACTTTCTTACTGTCATTGCTCATATAATCTTACGAGGATATGATGGGCATTTTATCGTGGCAGCTCTCAACCATCCACACATCAAACAGATTCTCGCTGAAGTGGGACAGTGGAGATCTGATTTTAATCAGATTGGTGGCTTTGACCTCCGAGTCCAATGTTAATTTTCCAAAGCATGTGAGAGTTATCCCCACCTTGCTTGAGCATAGCTATTGCATCCAGTAGGAAAGAAACCACTGTTACAAGTCTTTTAAGAATCAAATGTCGATTCTTTCTTTCTGCCACAATGATGATGCTACACCTCTATTAAATTTAAATTTCAATTTACATTTTTTTTACATTTCAAACAGACTATGTAAATCTCTCATTAATAAACTAATACAATTTTGATAAATGCCTATAATTCAACCATTTGTCCGCTCACATAACAAACATGTTTTTTGTGTAAACGTTCCCAAAGTAGGAGGAATGAGTATAAACTTGAACTTGAGTACGACTGGTGACATTTTTCTCCCCAAGTGCTGAGATAAATGTTGTGTACAGATCAAATCGCTTATTATTGTAATTTATGTGATGGCCAGTTATTGGATATATGAATTAAACAAAAGGAGGTTTGAACACCTACAGAAGAACTGGACTCGAGCAGCAAGTTTAACTTCGATGTTATAGCACAGCTGATTTCGAAAGAGCGTATGACGTTAAACCAGTTTAGGTCAGTGCAATCATGTAACGAAAAAGGAAGAATAGAAGAAAAAGAAAAGGATAACTTTCCACTTTTAGGGTCATATTTCATGAGTGGGGACGATGCTTTACTTAGCAAAGTCTCGTTCCTGTTCACGAATTATGACATCTCGCATGAGATTTCCCCATCTCACACGAATACATATGATAGTTTAAATTAATCAGACCAATGCATAAAAAATAATACGCAAAACAGACTAGTGAGAAACGACATCCATTCATTATTAGTGCCAAGGAAAGTATATTTCATAAAAGGCTCCTGATGAAAATGTCAAAAGACTGCATTAATAAAGACCACCGATTTAATGCATCATTTGATTCATAAAGGCAGATCAAAGAGCAGAATCCGTCATTCCAAAACTTGTAAAGGGTCAAAAGTCATTATTAGAAATAAATATAATAATTGGAATCAATAGAATTCGTTTAATCATCAACAGTCACTGTATGTCAAGAACAGTAGTTGATTATGCTGTCTGTTATGCGCTGAGCTATTTCAAGAGAAAGTAATTCAATCATATTTTCCTCATTTCAACATAATATCCTTCCGATATGGCAGATCCAGGCCACTCAGAGTACCATCTTTTATCTTGCTTTCTATTCTGCAAAATTTGCTCATTAATACAAATGTCAAAAATAGAAACGAAGGCAAAATAACCCCCCAAAGAATAATATTAAGAAATTCACTGCTTCAGTTTTGACTCACATAACATAAAACTAGGAACGAATGTGTCTTGTTGTACATGAAAATGTCATTTTGGAGGACAAATTTCCAATTTAACTTTATATAAACGGTGAAATAACAATTCAGCACAGTACGATATGAAATCGACAATTCTCATGAATTTATGAGTAACGCGGCTCAAGAAATGTAGATAAATGACATGCACTGAGAAAGATCACAAAGAACATGAGTGAAAAGTCAGTGATTACCTGAAATGGGTAACGATGGCTTGTTCTATTTACTACTAACGAGACACCGAGTGTCGTTTATTTTCGCCATATCTAAGTCTTTTACATTCTTTGCATATCAGATTTGAAATGCAAGGTAAGCTTGTAATCCGATTTGCATGCTTGAACAACTGTTCTTTTTCTCTAGCAAATTCAACATAAGTGTCTAGTTCCTTTTTTATAGTTTCTGAATTTTTGCACATAAGCCTCAGGGATTAACTCGTAACCCTTCAAAATGCATTCCTTAACCAAATCATATTCAGAACTTTGATGTACTGACAGGGATATATAGGCATCTCGGGCCTTGCCATAAAGTATACTTTGCAATAATTGAGTCCAATACTCTCTTGGCCATTTGAAATTTTCAGCAACTTTTTCAAAATGAATAAAATATTTATCTACTTCCTTTTCACTAAAAGGGGGCACTAACGTAATATTTCCTACAATGTCAAACTTTGAATTTGTATGTGAAGTGGAATGGTGCCTTTCACTTGCCAGCTCAATTTCTTTCATTTTAATTTGAAATTCCTTTTCATCCTTCTCCTTTTGCATCTGTACGTGCATTTGTTCTTTTTGAAACTCCAATTGTTTATCTTTCTCTCTCTCTCTTCTTTTTCAAACTGTAATTTCATTTGTTTATCATTTTCTCTTTCCTGTCTCTCTTTCTCCTTCTCTTCAAATTGCAATTGCAATTGCTTCTCTTACAATTGCACTTGTTTTTCTTTCCCTCTTTCCTCTTTCTGAAGCTCGAGCTTCCTTAACTCCAATTCCATTTTGTATTTCATTTTTAATTCCATTACCTTAATGTCAGAGTCTGTCATAGACTTACTGACCGATGCGAAAACACTTCAGAGTTCGTACTTTCTGGCAAGTTCAAGGAACTCATCTTTTTTCAGACTATCCAACTGCTCCTGAATTGGATCAGAAAGAAATATTTCCACTTTTGATGACGTTGTGCCTGTTGTTTTCACTAAAGATGTCAAACAAAATGTAAAAATAATACTTGGGATTTGAAAACTAGGGGAATTTAAATTTCAAAAAACAATTTTCTGAAATATTTTAGCCAAATTCAAATATCACAAGGACGAGCTACCCAATTTTCTTTCTGTTACGTATCGGCTTGTTCAAAAGTAACAAAAAAAAAAGCGCAAAGACAACAAGCCTTGTAAGTTTTAACAAAAATAATTTATTTCCCTAG
This sequence comes from Megalonaias nervosa, assembly GCA_016617855.1. Taxonomy (NCBI): domain Eukaryota; kingdom Metazoa; phylum Mollusca; class Bivalvia; order Unionida; family Unionidae; genus Megalonaias; species Megalonaias nervosa. The sequence continues at coordinate 38,805 of JAECUM010093456.1, read as the reverse complement.
AAAACACGGTGAAAACGTGAAAATATGAAATAGGACTTACGGTTTGTGAAGAAAATCCAAACATTTATCCTAGAATTGTGAAAATATCTAAGTCCTATCAACGAAATGTTCTAACTGAATCTAATTTGAATCTCAAGTTGGTTCCAAGATGGAGGACGATGACGTCAGATGAATTCTTTACACAAATGTCCAGAATTTCACGTTGAACCACAATTTGTACTGTACTATTCCAATTTAGAATGAATTTCACTGAATATCTTTGTCCTAAACCACTTATTATTTAAAAAGTAGATAAACTCCTATAGCTGTTATCTATAACAAGACACATCTCGAGCTCTACAGATGTAAAGAAAATAAACTCTTTCCAGCGCAAGAAAAATAATACCTTCTTCTCAAGGTATAAGAACGACTCTGAACTATTTCACAGGATCTAAGTGTTTCTAAACCGAACTAAAACGTCATTTCATGCACGCGCACGAAGAACGCGTGGTTATTTCATCAGCTAACAATCACAGTACACGATGTAATCACATATGCTTAGAAAAATGACCTTGGCCACAACTAATTGTTTATGCCGGTTGTTTATTCAGTCGGTAATCTAAAATAATGCTTACGCAAGCCTAGAGTCATATTTACGTTCTAAATAAACACGATGGCTCTTTCAAAAATATCAGATCCCGTGAACATAATCATCATCATAATACAATGATACAAAAAAAAAATGGAATAAAAAGAATTGAGATTTTAACACACAAGTAATTAAACTATATGGTCGTAACATTAGTAATAGATCTTGTCAAATTATAACAAATTGTTCTAGAAATTATCTTTTGTCGTTCATCCTGGTACTTCTTTTGTGTTTTTTTTTTTTGTTTTTTTAATGATCTTTTTTATTTGAAAAATTATTCATTCTTGTTTTAACATCTTTAGGCAGAATCAATCTTATTCTTGTTTTCAGATTTTGATTTGAGTGAAATTATTTATTCAAATTAATATTCACTGGAAATAAAAGGTGCTCTAAAATAATACTCTTGGACATAAACATTAATTTAAAATTAAAGTGAGTTCAGACAAGAATATCTTGAACTGTGTTTGATTTTGGAAGACTGTTAGTGCCTCTTAGTACAATAGTACATTCAAAGACTAGGGGCACATCAACGAATTCAGCCCTGGATCTTAATTCGAACACCACTGAAATATAAGGAGAACTTTATTCGTCAAAACTTGTGATATAACCTTGTTTATTATCTGCGATTTCATTCGTAATACATTTAAAGTTCTTTTTAAATTTTCACTTTATATTCCTAGGGAAGGAAATTATTGGCTGAATTTTACAAAACCTGTTCCTTCTCGCTCTTTGATATTACTTAGTCGTTGTCACACAAACCAGTCAAATTAACAGTTTGGGCGAAGCATATTGCTAAGAGTGAACATAAGTTCTAGTCACTAAGCTGTACTGACGTTGCTGTTTTAATGAAATAAATGTGTTCCTGCAAGATACCCGTATTGCGTGGAAAGCAAGCTGTCATACATACATTGAGGTGTTTTGAGAATATAATGCAATTAGTCATAGATAGAAGTGGAAGTAAGGAGGACGGTTTGGCCGGTGAAGGATGGATTCAGAGTGGAGGAAGGAGGCGTGTGACCCAAAAGTCCTCTTGGAGCTTTTTGATCGTTGCAGGGTAGATTAGAAGAGGGAGTGCATGTCTCCCACTGAGCGTCCTGGCCGATGGAGGGAAAATTCGAAATATAATGGAAGCAAAGAAATGGAACACTGAGTAGTGTTCAATTGTGCCCACGTTGAGCTATGGACTTATCGATAGTAAAATTGTGTAAAATCATGTAGCCAAAACCGTGAAGTTGTATTTGAACCCCTCAGTAGTGAAAAGAGACGATATAGCCTCAAGTATGTTAAATTTGGGGGGTTGTAGTATGGCCTCAAAATTTATAGCCTCACGTAGACTTCTATGTTAAATTTTGGGGGTTGCAGTACAGCTTCAATACAGACAACGGAACAGGGTAGGACTGTTTAGCCTCAAGGGGAAATGGAACAGGGTGAGTGGGTCTATATAGGGTCAAGGGAACAAACACAATAGAAACATAGATATAAACAAACAAACAAATGCGCAAATATGGCAAGAGAGAATAGATATCTTTTCCAGGCAATGGAGCTGTTTAACTTTCTTCTACTTTCTCTCCATCCTTCTTCTTTTCCCGCAGCACCTCATTTTTGCAGGACATTTTTCTTCTTCTTTATCTCATCTTTGTCCTTCTCCTTCTCTTCTTTCTTCCTCTTTTCATTCTCCTCTTCTTTTGCCAGCTTAGCATTGTACGCTTTCATCTGTTCTTTTTCTTCCAGATCATCCTTTACCTCTTTAATTAGCTCTCTAAATCTTCCTTTTGCCTTCCTCAAATTGTTTATTTCCACGTTGACTTTGTGGGGGCTATAAGCCCCATGCTGCAACCTTTCTAGCATTTCCTCCACCATTCCTAGTATCCACCACTTCTTGCAGCTTATTCATTTTGTCGACATGATTGCTTGCCATTTTTGTTATTCAGTGTTGAATAAATGAATGAATGAATGAAAGAGTTTAGGTCGCCTACGCAACTGTTGCTTTTGCGACCGGTTAAGTCCTGAAGGTCAGGATTTTCACTTGGTCAGGGCTGTGGGAACGGTGCCACCACAGTCCCGCTTTTATATGCGATTGTCGCAGTTTTCAATTCTTGGCATGTCCAGGAAAAGAAGGAACGTGACCCGCGGGACGCGTAAAACGCCACCAGAAAGCGGTACGCCCCAAAACGGCAGAGCGCGTATGATCAAATCCAGTCCAGTTATATTAGTGGACAATTCCTACTCCAATAGTATGTAAGCCACTCGTGTAATTGTTCAAATTCATTTAGTTGCATAATGTCATTACTACTTTTGCAAAAGTTGGAATTTTGTGTACATGGTGTACTTTTGAATTTCAAAATAGTACCAATCAATTGGGTGTCGGGCACCCTATGTATGTTTGTGGCACGCTTTGTTTACTTTAGGTCTTGAATTTTGATGGTGGAATCTAAAGGATCGGATTAGGGTTGTGGGGATAGAGCTGTTATCGAAAGAGGACTTCCATAGCCAAAGGAAGATCCTCATATAACTAGGCAATTGAAAGTCGATGTCTGGTCTTCTTCTTTTTTTCTCTCTTTCTCCTGAAGGTCTTCTATTATTGAGTCTTCATTCTGTTGTAGCTTTGGGCTGTATTTAGATGTTTTGTTTTGGACTCGACTTCCATTGCTGTAGGCCATGGTGTTGCCGACTGGTCCTTTAGTGTCATAATTTCTTGTTCAATGGTTATGAGTAAGTTTTACCATTACATAGTGCCCCTTTGTTTATTTATATGTTATTTATATTAATTGGTCTGAGAGACAATGGTGGAATTACATGCTGTGTGTTGATAATTTGGGAACTGTTTATCTGTTGTTCATTTATTTCCGCCTTGTGCGGGGGGTGGGGGGCTGATGACTGGGCTTAGGGCACCTTATAGTCTGGGGGGTTGGGGTTGGGGAGCTAACGTTTTGTGATGTTTGTTTTATATATTGCCAGTCTTTGTCGCCTTGTGCAACCAGGCCTGGTGGCGGGGTTAGCCATCTTATGTGCACTACTTTTGGGGTAAGTTGTAGAGTTATATATGATGTTTATTTTACTCAGACCTATGTTTTATTGTTATGTTAGTAACATGCAAAAAACAAATTTTTCTTTTTCTTCCTTTTCTCCTTCTTTCCTTTTTTCTTTTCTTCCTTTTAATATAATTCTTCCTCTCTTCTCTTGTTTCCTATTTAGGTTCCCTGTTATGTTTGTTAATTCTTATTGTTTTTAATTTTATTTAAGTTTTGGTGTTTTGGTTTGATTATATAAAGATTTTGAGTTTATTATGGACTTGCCCTTTGGCTAGCAGTCTTATCCTGCTGCTATAGTCCTTCCTGTTTATTGTTGTTACATGGAGTTCGTTATGGACTTGCCCTTTGGCTAGCAGTCTTATCCTTCTGCTATAGTCCTTCCTGTTTATTGTTGCTACAGCTATATTTTTAGGTTCGCTTATATTTGTCACGCTTATTAATTTGTTTAAAGTACGATATTATATTTTCATATGTGGTGTCAGTGATTTTGTTATGCGCCTTATCCCAGAGTTCACGATACGTTGTAAGAGATCCGATCCTATTGTGGTAGTCTTGGGAGTTAATTTGATGATTGTGCTATTTGGGACAACTGTTAAAAACATGGTCCAGTGTTTCTGGTACAGTGCAGTGAGGGCAGTTTATAATTCGATCCGGTTCTTTGTTGAGATATTTTCCAAAGCTGTTTTTTAGTAAAGTTGTACCGGTTTTGATCCTGTTAATGATTTTGAGGTCGCTGGTTTACAGGTCTTTAGGTGTCTTGGTGTTTCTGGTGACCTCTTTTTGTATTTGGAATAAATGTCTAACCTTGTTGGTATTTTATAGGTTCTGTTATATTGTGCAGGAGATTGTGCTTGGCCTTTGATGTGTGAAGGTACCCATAGGAATTCGATGTTTTGTTGGTTTTCTTCAATTTGTCGAATGGACAGCATTGTTTCTTCTAGCATATTGCCTCTGCTTTTTGATGTGCCAGTCTCTAGGGATTTAAGTACGCTTAGAGAGTCTGTTATAATGACGTACTGGATGTGACTTTGGGTTTTGATCCATTTAAGTGCTTCATTTATTGCCCAGAATTCTGCTGCGTAGATGGAGCAACCGTCCAGGAATTTAGCGACAAATTCGATTTGTTGTTCCGAAATCACTATTGCAGCTGCTGTTCTTTGTAGTCTTTTCGACTTGGATCCGTCTTTGTAGATTTTAATGTAGCCAGAGTATGATTCATTGATGATTTTGTGGATTTCTGTTAGTATTCTCCATTGATTTTGTAGTTTGGATCCAAATGTCTGGGCAATCAGGTTTATTTTGGGAGTGGTGTTAATTTTGTATTGTTCTGCTTGAATCCCTGGTAGTTCAATTTCTTCACAGAGTGATGTATCTTTTTTACTTGCTGGGGGATTTGGAACTAGTTTCTGGCTGAATGGAATCCAGCACTTATTGATCGTCTGTTTAGTTGGGTCGGCGTCTTTGTGGATTCAGTTTCTGGTGGAATATCTTAATATATGTTCTTGGCGTCTAAGGTGTAGTGGTAAGTCTCCCGTTAGTGTTTGTAGGTCCTCGATCGAGATGTTAGGTAGTGTCCCCGTGCATAGTCTGAGCGCTTTGTATTGTATGTTGTTTAGTTTTTGGAGTAAATTATCGTTTGCAGAGGCATACACCTGGCAGCCGTAGTCCAGTTTAGCCCTGATTACTGATCTGTAGAGCATGAGCAGTGTTTTTGGTCCGCTCCCCATGTTGCCCCTTTAATACTTTTTAGGAGGTTATGGTCTTGTTGGCATTTTTGGATTAGAGATGTTATGTGAGGTTTCCAGTTGAGGTTCTCATTTAGTAATGAGAAATGTGTTTGTTTAACGAATTTTATAGGTGTGTCTTGTAGGTAGAGTTTGGGGTATATGGGAGATTTTTGGATTGGTTGGGGAGAAAAGCATTCCAAGGGTTTTGGTACTTGAAATTTTAAATCCCCAGTTGTCAACCCATTTGCCGATAGTGTCTAAGCTCTGTTGTAGTTAGTCGATGTGGTTTTGGCTGTTGGGGTTTCCTGCTTTCCAAATTCCGCTACCGTCTGCAAATTGAGATAAGTCGTTGATGTTGTTAATATTGTCATCGAGGTTGTTGACCATGATATTAAATAGTGCAGGACTTAGCATGCTTCCCTGGGGAGTTCAGTTGTCCCGAGTATAAGTCTCAGAGATTGTGTCACCTACTTTGGTTTTGATTTGTCTCCCCGTGAGGAAGTTTGAAATCCATCGGTGCATGCGTCCTATCTGGAGATCAGGCATTTGGTCCAGACTATATCGAATGCTTTCTCTACGCCGAGGAATATCGCGATTAAGAGCCTATCTCTTTTCCGTTTGGCATTAAAGGCAAGTTTAATATTGGCTCCTAGTCTAATTAGCTGGTCTATGGTGGAACGTTTAGTTCTAAACCCACTTTGATTCTCGGAGAGTAGATGATTTTTATCCAGGTGGTGTCTAAGTCGGTTGTTGATCATTGTCCCCATGACTGTGCAGATGGTATTCGTCAAGGAGATAGGACGGTATGATGTAACATTTGTAGGGTCTTTTCCTGGTTTGGGTATGGCTATGACTATTGCCTGTTTCCACAATGGGGGTATGTTTCCAGTTTTCCATATTAGGTTGATAATATCGAGTATAATTATCTTCATATTTATTGGAAGATGTTTGTAAATGTCATAGCCTAGGTTGTCTTGACGTTTTGTTGATTAGTGCTTTTCTCCATTCCTGAATATTGAAACTGCCATTTAGTGGTGAGTCCCTGTTGGTTTGATCCGAAGTTTGATCTTTGAATAAGTGAGGGAACTCCTTTTCTAAAGCTTGTCTTTGCGACATAAAGTTTTGAGAACGGTTGTTGTTGCAGCTGGAATTAGCAAAGTGTTTATCTTCCGCTGTATTTTGGTTAGTGGCGGCTCCTGATATTTTTGGTGTGGTTGTTGGGACCTTTCCTCTCATGGCTTTGATTTTGCCCATACTTCTTTGGAGTTGGTACGATGATTGAGTGAGGATCAGTATGCTTGCCATGAGCTGTTTTTTTTTGTTGCTGTTCGTGCATTAGTTTCTTTTGCTTATTAGTTGATGAAGTCCGAGGCTAATTTTGTGTGTTTAAAGCGATTGAGGGCTTTCTTTTTATTGTCTTTGATGGCATTTCGGCAGTTGTCAGCCCACCACGGTATACTAGTTTTATTTGATTTCCCACTTGTTTTGGGTATGCTTTCATGTGCTGCTGTATTTATTGTCTGAGTTATGTTGTTGTAGTATTGGTTGGTATCATTACTACGTAGATCTTCTAGTTGTGTTTTGCTCAAGATTTGTTGAAACAGGTCCCAATCAGCTTATATCTGTTCTCCATTGCTGTATATTTCTTTGCTATTCTTTTGGACTTTGTAAGTATATTGTAATACATATCGGGTAGCTGCCTAATGTACTTTGCTGTAGCGCTTCCCAGTCCGTGATCTGTGCAAGTTTTGTTGTTGCTAGTGTCAAATCTATTGGTGTAAATATTCCAGTGGTGGGGTCTATTCTGGTGGGTGTACCTGTGTTCAATATTATCAGTTGGTTCTCCCTGGCGTATTTTTCGATGTTTTTCCATCTTGTGTCTATATGGTCACCACCCCATTCTGTGTGATGTGCGTTGAAGTCCTCACAGATGATGCTGTTTATACTCCTGTCTCTAAATAATTGTATGTAGCTTTGGGTGGGGTTTGTATTATTCCCTCCTGGGTCATATATGTTATAGATGCTTAATTCTTTTTGTCCTACTTTGACGGTAATTGTTTGGTATTCTATCAGATTTCCATGTAAGTCGATGATAGTATCTATTTCTGCTACGTCTGTAATTGTGTTATGTATATAGATGGCAAGCCCTCCTTTTTTCCATTGCTTCTGTGTTTATAGAACTTTACATCGTAGCCCATTATCTTGGGTATTGTCTTACTTATTTCAGTTAGGAGAGTCTCCTGTAGGCAGAGGATATCTGGTTTGTTGGTGGCAATGTTTATAGCTGAAATCAGTTCACATTGATTTGAAAATAACCCTCTACAGTTCCATTGCCATATAATGAATTTTGTTGTATAATTTGTATCGCTGCTGGCATCCATTGTTCAAGCATGATGTTTATGTAATTAATAAAAGTTGTAAGTAGATTAATTATCCTTAATTATCCTTGGGGAAATTTTTTCCTATTAGTCTGAAAAGTAATAGAAAGAAGTCTTGCTTTTTGATTTGGTTATGATGCGTAGTTTGTTGTATTCCATCTCGTAGTTCCTTGAAATATTGAGTTATTAGGGTGGGGTCAAGATAATCATCGGATGTAATATGAGCCTCATTTCCCGTTGGTTGGTTTGTGTTGAGTCTGGGTGAATGGCGGGAATGTTATTATTATTAAGTTTGAATTATAGTGGCTTTCGTACACTAAGTACATGCGTCACTGGTCAATTTTCCTTGAGGAATGGAATCAGTGCCATATTCCCTAGGCGATAATGCACTCAAGGAGTGCTGTTAATTTAGCCGTCAGGCAGCTGAAAAAAAAAAAAAACAACAACCTGAATGTTAGGTTTTCATGAGTGGGGGATAGTCCCAGCACACACTCATGTTTTACAGTCCAGCTCTAGCATAGGGTGAGTGGGAGTAGGAACGCTATAGCCCATCTCATGGTGAAGGATAGAGAGAGAAGTCAAAGAGCATAGATAGTGAAAACAATTTTTTTTAAAAAAAACAAATCATCAAACTTTTCTCAAAAGATAACATTTTTTGTCAACCAAAATTAACCAACAATTAACCAATTAACAATTCATATAATATCAAATAACACATTTTTGATAAGGTTGACAACGTTGTGAAGTCAAGTTAGGGTTCCACTGATGGAAGTCATTTGGCCATTGATGTACACTCCGTTTCCTAGCTAAAGACATGAGATATTCGTAATGGTCACAAAACCATCGATCTACTTTTTCATCGTTTCTAGAAGAGTCACGATTAAAATAAGTCATAAATGTCATAAGGTATATCCAAGACTGCGTTAATGAAGAAAATACACACAGTATTGTCCACACACCATAAATTTGTGCCTTGTAATTTCACATTATTGAATCGTGTCGTATGGGCATTTCTTCACATAAAGTCGATGATATCGTCTTCCAAAGGCGGTAATCCATACGAATCAAAATACTCCACACAACCATCTTTGGGGAAGAAGACGGCTACCAAGTGGGTTCCTGAGAGATGACCATCGTCCGTGTTGATGACAAAAGCTTGATGGTCTTTAGGTTTGCGATGAGGAAGTTCATCTTTAGCGCACACCACAGGATTCAAAGAAGCAGAGTACGAACTGTTGTTCAAAAGGTAATAAAGTTCCCAGGTATCCATTTTGTTTTGTTTCTTTCTTCTTTCACACGTAATGATAAGTCATCAATTCAATCCTGACTTTTTGCTTGAAAATCTCTGTCAATTAATCGTCTTATCGCTTCGTCTCCGTACTCTGGACCAAGAGAGATTCGATGCGATGGATCTCTAGAGCAGTCAATGGAGGGGATCACACAAGTCTTTCTACCACTGATGCAATACTGCTTCTTCCGAGATGAGACCCCAAGCGTCCTCCAGATACTCTTCCAGATTATCTTCTTAACTCATCATTAGACATTTATCGTGTTGAATTTGACTGGGATCATAGTTGTTAAAAACGTTTTTTACGTTTTTTTTTTTTCCTAAAAAAAAAATCGGTTTTTTTCGTTTTTTATTTTTTGAAACGTTTTTTTAACGTTTTTTATTTTCTCCAAAAAACTTAGTTTTTTTATTCATTTATTGATTCATTTATACTAATTTGACCAAATCCTGTCCTGAATTTTTTTTATTTTCTCACGCTCGTTCAGTCGCTAATTCTTGGAAGAAAATCAAACTTTTGCATTTTCCCACGGTCGGTCGGTCGGTCGGTCCATCGAAAATGTTGCTCATCGCAAGTTATGCAAGTTATAGCGGTGTTAGTGTCGCAATTCGCAAGAGTCCCTTTGAAGTTTGGCAACAAATATCATTATACTGGCGCAGATTATACATAGCAGTAACGTGAACTCGTAGTAGAGGGATGGCCAACTTCAGCGCCAAGTTTGAAGCGCCAAAATATGTTTGCCGCAGTCCCAAGTGACGGCGGGGGTCAATCTGCGCGGGGGTAAAAAACGACCACATGCGGTGACAGTCTATCGCAGCAGTGATGTCCAACCAGTACTTTACCGTCTGTTTATAGGCCTAGTTGCCTACGGAAACATCTTTTATAAACTTTTCGGTCAATATTAAGCATAATAATCGTAGTGTTTCTTGGAAAATCGAGTTTCCTGCTGCGACAGCTCGGGCTGTAGGCCGAGCTGCCTGGGCTACATAACGATACTGGCTCGTGCTGAAACCTTACATACACAACTAGCGGGCAAGTAGCGATTAAGATTGTCCATAGTAAATTACGAATTTATAAATATTTCTTGTGTATAGCCGTTAAAATGCCGAAAGAAATAAGTGAAGAATGGAAACATGTTTTAGTACTAGATGAAAAAGATAACGTCACTTTGAGCAAAGTTAGTTGCATTTACAGTAATAAAGAATTTCACTGTGGTGTTGTACGTATAAGAGGTCACCTACTTGGAGATCCAAAGTTTGGCATCAGCAAATGTTCAAAAGTTCTATGTCAAGTGCAGCAGGCCTTACAGAAGCAGGAGTCAGTGAGACTAGAAGCGGAAGCGAGAAAACGAAAACTCGATGCATTGGATAAAGCCACAAAAGCCGCTAGTAGTGAGGCAAGTGAGAAGCAGATGTCGTTACCCTCTATGTTCGCGAGTGCTACGAAAAAGGATGCAGACAAAGCTGTCGCTCGTTTATTTTATGCCAGCGGCATACCTTTCGCTATTGCCGACAGTACTTATTTTAAGGATGCAATAACTGCCGTGGCAAAATGTGGTCCTCACTATAAAGCACCAAACAGAATAAAAATTTCAACTGAAATGCTAACTGGGGAAGTACATCAGTTGGAACAAAATATGGCCTCTTTTAAGGAAGAAGCCGTCAAGCACGGAGTTACGCTTATGTCTGATGGTTGGACAAATGTGAAGAACAAGCCCATTGTTAACTTTCTTGCAGCTACTGGTGACGGCTGTATTTTTCTCAATGCTTTGGATACTTCCGGTGAAATCAAAGACGGATCGTTTATTGCTGGCGAGATATCAAAGTGCATTGAATCGTATGGCATGGAAAGTATTGTACAAGTTATTACGAACAGTGCATCAAATTGTGTTGCAGCTAGTAAGATGTTACAGCGACAATATCCTAATATTGTTTTCTCGCCATGCACGACTCACTGTCTGGATCTTTTACTTGAAGACATAGGGAAGCTGCCATGTATAGATAGTGTAATTACTGATTCTAAAGATATTGTCAAATTCATCACGACTCACCAGTATTCCCAAGCATGTTTTCGCAATCATTCTGAGCTAGAGCTTCTAAAGCCCGGCGAAACAAGATTTGCTACTCACTTTATTATGCTGCAACGTTTGAGTACAGTTAAGGATGTTCTGCAGGAAACTGTGATAAGTGGCTAAATGATGCAGTTTATAAAACGAAAGGCGAGGCAGTCACAAGCACGATTTTGAATGGAACGTTTTGGAGCTCGGTGGAAACAATAACTAAAGTATGTGAGCCGATTGTTGAGCTACTGCGGCTGGCTGACGGAAAAATACCTTGTACAGGAAAAGTATATTGGAAAATGTTCCAAATCGATCAGTCTGTGGAAGCTGCTGATTTACCACCAGCACGAAAAAAACAAATTCGCCAGTTCGTTATGGACAGATGGAAAATGTTACATCAGATCTACACGCAGCCGGCTTTGTGCTCGATCCCGAGTATTCTCATTTTTCCCAACATCAAAATGAAGAAGTCATCGCAGGCTTACACGCGATGATAGAAAGAATATACCGTGAAGATGTTCAGTCGCGGGTGAAAGCCGTGCAACAGCACGCCGTGTATCGTGCAGGACAAGGATTATTTGCTCGACCGATGGCGGTTGCAGCTGCTAAAGAAATGGCAGCATACAGGTGCTGGATGTCATTTGGAGCTCACGTTCCGGAGCTGCAACAAGTTGCAGTTAGGGTCTTAGCACAGGTGACGTCCGTCTCCGCCTGCGAGAGAAACTGGTCAAGATTTGAGTTTATTCATACGAAAAAGCGAAACCGTATGCAGTGCAAGAGAGTGCGAGATTAGTGTTTGTGCATGCAAATCTTCGCCTAAAGGCAAAGATGGACAATATCAATTAAATGGAGGAAACCATAGAGTAGTCAGATCAGTCAGATGGTGATAACGACGTTGAGTGAAATTGATTTTTGTGTTGCATAAAAAGTACTTGAACGTTTTTTAAACGTTTTTTTTTTTCGTTTTTTATTTTTTGAGGGAAAAACGCGTTCTTTTACGTTTTTTATTTTAATTTTAACGTTTTTAACATCTATGACTGGGATGATCATTTTGACATCCATAGCAAATTTTCTTGGTCAACCCTGTAATGGTTAGCGCCAGGTACTGGTTAGCAAACCAGGAGACTAAATGTTTTTGTTCTGGCCATCTGGACATCACTTTCCCCTTTTCGTCTTTGTCTTTTTTGGCGAGTGGTTCTCCTTCCAAGATATCCTCCCATTCCATTTCCACAGATTCTCTACCATTCAAAGAGGGATAAGAGTCTTCCATAGCTTCTAATAATCTAGAATGACTTCTCGTAAAATGTTAATTTATATCGTATTGTCGAATTCGGCATACAGGATGACGTTCAAATGTTGTCTACGGGTAGAGGTGCAGCAAATACGAATCTGGCCGGAATTTATAGGGTGGAAATGACCATCATCGTTGCCTTGGTCTGGAGTGAAATCAAAGGCCCACAAATAGTAACCTCCTGCATAATCGTCCTACGAAATGCCATGACCGGTGTTGCTCCCTAGATGTCCGGTAGCTTCGTACAGGGACAAGTACGATCTCATGTAATTTTTATCGGCAAACTTAGGTTCGAAGGGTCTGGTACACAAGGTCTTGTAATTGCGACTGACTTCCATCTTAGACACACCAAAGCGCTCATACTCAAAAGGATTTTTATCGTGGGTTCCGTTGAAGGCTGAATTCTTGACAATGCCAACGATTAAACGTCCTAGGAACAGATGATCCTCAATCATTGATCGCTGGCCAGTGGGAATGGTAAAGGTTTTCACTTCCACGCGTCGAATCAGATGCTTGGCGGTCGTTCTGCTCAAAGTGTGACTGATGTCATTTCCCACTTCAGGTAACACTTCGACGGAGTTGCACGTAGAGTCTGGCTTCTTGGATGATGGTTTTGTAATCTGCAGTATCAGCCATCAAATGGAAAGCGGTACTGCTACGATTAAGTCTCAGGCAGATATCCACTCCGTTCATCAAATACATTTCTTGCAACCACATGTCCATATGCAAACGATCCATCAAATTCTAAACTTCTTTCGACGGTCGTTAAAGCCCACATTGTGAGGATTGTCATCTGCTGTTAGGGCTGTGTCATTGAACTTGTCCTCGTCTGCTGTGTCAGGTTTCCATACCACGGAGCATCCAGATGAATGTTCTTGGCATCTTTTCCGCACGTCAAGAGATTTTGCAGGTACGCTCGGTAAGGGTAAGTATCCATGCTGCTTCTGACTAGTTTGTTATTCAAGTACACATCCACTTCGCTGAACAAGAAATGCACAAAATTGTTGACGGGAGCTACTCTGACATTGCCATCTGGAGTGTTGTCGTCCGTTTGCATCACTTTGACTTTCAAATACAAGTAACTGCTATGAAATCGATGTAATCTTCGGGCTGCCCCTTGATTTCAAATTCGATGGGAGCTGAGGCTGACAAAGAGGAGATGGGATGAAATTCTACTCATTGGGATTCTTGCATCGTCATCATAGTGGGTGGCATGGCAAACAGATTTAGTTCCAACTTGTAACATGCGCAAGACTCTCGGTGCAGAATTTTTTGTTCTCTCTTTTTCTTTAATAATCAAGAACGTCTAATTCTCGGACTGTTCTTCTTTTCTTGGTCTTTCTAGCTCTGGGAGTGTGAACGCCTCTGGAAGGGTGGCTCTTTCTACCTTAACCTTGCTGTCGCGTCAGGGAGGCAGGAATGCCTAACTGGACGGAGTCTAGGGCAATTATCGGACTTTCTCGCTGGCCCAAAATGCCTTTTCCAGCTTGAAGTAAGACATTTTTGCCTGCTGTCAAGAAAGCTTCTTTGGCTTTTGTTTGTCGATGATGGCATTTTGGAGAAATTTTTGCCTTGCGTCAAAGCGGTATCTTTAAAGGCGTGCAATCTTCGCATCACCATCGGTTTCAAAAGCGGGCCACCAAAAGAAACGCTGATTTCAGCACGTCTCGTAAACCATGTACTCGCTGTTGAGCGACTCCTTCGTACACAGGATACATGACCGTCAAGTCGTTAGAGAATCGTTTTCGAAAATGGAGTTTCACCGTAACTTTCTCTTTGGTGAATGATACATTTTGTCCCAGATCATCTTTTATAGTAATGTTGACAGTGTCGAAATACGACTTACTGACGAGTAAATAGTGAGGATGTACAAATTAGTGGTGAACGTGATACATGTTTCCACCTTCCTTGTCAGCGGCCGTGGCCGAATCCACTCTGAAAGGAGTGACACACAGGATCGGTACGGATGTGTGTCCGACCACGTTGTAGTCCTCCACATCGGACTACACGAAGATGAAATTTCATCATTTGTTCAGTTCTACAGGGTAACGAAAAAACTGCGCCCGGCTTAATCATCTTGATATCCTCGACCAAAATATCAAAGAAATCACGACAAGACGTAATTGCCAACAATTTATCATCTGAAAATTTCATCAGCAGGGCGACGAGCTTTATAGTACTCGATCGTAACAAGTCATTTGGCTTTGTCCAAGGTTTTGCCAAGCAGTGCAATCGTGTTCTCTAGATGTTGACCACAATAAATAATAGCCGACGAGAATTGTCAACATATACATAAAACGTGGTTGTTTCTTAGAGATATCTACATTTGTTTAGCGTTCATTCAAGTATTGTTGCATTTGGTCGTTCAGAACTTCGACCTCAAAACTGTTTTGCTTTTCAGTGATGTTTTTGATTTGTGTAGGGTGAATCATTTCGACAAAAACCACCTCCCAATGGGTTTTGTGATCTAATTGGATGGTCTGAGGTAATTTGGCCGTGAAACAGCACAAAGCGTTGTGGGGAAACACATCCATGAAACTGTCACTGGATAACGTTAAGTAAAATTGGTTGTCCATAACTCCAGAGTTCTGCTGTCCGATGGGTCACTGAACGTCATATGAGTGTCTAAAAGAGGATTGTTGTTGTTGTTTTGATGGTGACTGACGTAGGGCACAAGGCTTCCGTTGTTACCGTTAGAGTATTTCAGAGAAGGATTGGGAAGAAGGTAACCGATGCAACTGCTCAGTACAATGGTCCACAATTGTTTGTCTCCTTGTTGCAAACTCAAATTGGCAATGGCAGCACCGATGACACAATACACCACAAAGATTTGGCAGAAAAAGACGATTTGCGATTTAGTCACATGTTCTCCACACCACATCCACAACGGTTACTTTTGTATATCTTGCACAGAAGAACTGGTGAAGGAGTGGTCATTGTGTTGGCTGAGGTTCAATTGAAAGGCATGATGCTCACTTCTTTTTATAGTCGATGACTTGCGAAGCGTCGATCCAGGAGCCAAAACTCGTCTGATATCTTTTCCAATGTAATTGGACTTCTTTGACACGAAGTTTTCCCACTTTACGAGTTCTTCGATCGAAGATGCTTTCGATGTCGTACACTTCGTCTTACTTTTTGGTCACTCGTTCTAACTCGGGCAAATAAAAAGTTCCTTTTAACACTTCCCCGGTCATCTCTTCCAATTTATAGACGGTAGGATGACGACCAAGCACTCGTTCAGTGACACGAAACAATTCTGTGTTCCAGTTGGGTAAGTAACCTTTGTCGAAAGTGCGTTTGGTTTTCTCAACACTCATCACTCCACCTGTCTTGGGGACAGTCACAGTCGGGCACGTACCAAATAGGCGCTCAAAGACGGTCACATCGTTGCCTGGAGTCACTTCTTGGGGGGCACGTCCGATGCTCCGATGGTAAGATTGGTTGTACACTTTGACCAGGTGAGGGAAGACATCGATGTACTTGAGAGTGTGTTGACTCAGGAAAATTTGGAAAAGACGCAGATGACACAAAACAAATATTTGTAGCCACGATTGTAGGTGGCCAAGATGAGAGATATCGGCTAAATCGGCTTGCCATTCAAGATCGATGCTTTCGGCTCAGGTACAACTTCTGGAAACTTTTTGTCGAATGGGTTTGTGTAAGGTGTACGTAGCTTGTTCTTGTAACAATCATTGCACTTGAGGTAAATGGATGCTTTTGAGTCGGGTTTTAGCAGCACGATACAATTTCTGAACTCCTTATTAACTCGCGGGATGGGATGGATCGTAGATGGAGTGTACATCATCTTTTAACCCAAGCTTTGAGTTCTTCACGTTGGGGTTGGGTTGGGGGAAGGGGTCAACAAGGGCGCTGCAATCTTAATAGGGATGGGAGCTGCTGACAGTGTTTGAAAGACTTCTCGTGCCTCTTCTTCCTCAGGCAACAGTGGGGCTGCGTCTGTCTTGTTCACTGGGAGTAGTGGTGATGGACTTTTCATCAGGGTTTTAAAATCTTTCAGAGTAGGTTGAGCTGTTACGTCTAAAGCTTTCTGGTAAAAGAGTTGAAGTCGTTGCAACATCTGACCGTACCGTTGCAATTTTTCCGTTCCTGACAAATCGCTGCGATCCATCAACGATTGCAATTCGTGTTTTTAACTGGAACATCTTTGTTAAATGAGGATTGGGAAGTAAATGTGGGGTCCGTTGTTCTTGCCAACGATGGCATTCGTTTGTAAGGCACTAAAGTCAGTTTTCGTCCTTCCATCAGATTCCAACGGTAACGTCTGTGACCTTTCCATCCCAGAGACCCCTTTTATCTTCTTGATCCCTTTTATCTTTGACCTATCCATTTTGAAGCAGCTCCCGTCCTGTGTCCTGTAAATCATTGTTCCCAATACCCCTTCCACCAAGGGTGCTAACAAGAGGTTCACAAATCCTCTTTTTCTTTTGACGGATGGGTATTTTCTTTTTCACTATTTGGTGAAGAACGTGTGGATGCTTGGCTAAGCATTCTTTCTGATACTGAGACAATGGTATCGTTCCTTTCAAAACATTCCGACAACATTCTCACACGGTATCAATGACATCTTTGAAGGCGGTTTGAATGAGTTGTTTCGCAGGGGTGGAGGAGCTTTGGACAGCACGGACAACAGGTCCCAATGTTTGGCTAAACGAGGAGGCAGTCCTCTTTCCTTTGGGGGGTAGAAGAGGATGGTTTCTGGGAGGTGACATCTTTGTTTGTTCCAGGGCACACAGAAAATACACTGATGTCGATGATTTTATTTTTTGGAGTAGGTCGAAGGGTTTGTAACCAGTCTTCTTCACAAACTCTTTGACGATCGCTTCGTCAAAAATGTGACATTTTTTTCTATCTCGCCAAACAATCCTCTCCTTTGGTTGCTCGTCTTTTTCTTTGGACGATGGGATGTTTTTTGGGGTAGACGTCGATGCTTGGCTAAGCGTTTATTAGATGCAGGGTCAAACGACGAGACTGTCCTTTTCTTTTTCCTTTTTCTTTTTGGACAGGAGAACGACGATGGTGGTGGTGTGCACCTCCTTTAGGGGACATCTTTGTTTGCTCCGGACCACAAAAACACTGATACCCGTCGTTTGCCCCAGGTCTTTTTTTATAGTGGAATGCGTCTCTACTGATTGCTTCTACGTCGTGTCAACTAGATGACAGGTATCACGCGTCGTGGAGGGGTTCGCAACTGACTAAATAGGTACAGTCCTTGGTTGGACAAATCCAGTAAATTCTGTAACATACCTGATTTCTTTTGGATTTCGATTTCGGGGGCAGGTACTTTGTTGGTAGCTGCCACAGCGGGTAAAGAGGTGGAGGTTGTCACCGCTGGAGGAGAAGTTCCTGGATAGACGGGTTTCCATTTTTTCATCTAATTAGGAAAGACGCGTGTCATATTGGGTTTGGCCGGCATCGCCAGCAACGGAGAAGTGAAAAAAACCTGAGAATACTACAGACGCGGCCACCGTCGCTGAAGTTCGTGGTTTGGGGATGTAAGGTTGCGCCCTGGCCGAAGTGCCTCTTTTGCGGGTAGAAGCTGTTTTCTGGTGTCTTTTCTGGAGACTTTTCTTTTTCTGGGTTTGTGACCTGGTCTTGACACCACTGCTCTTTTTCTTCTGGGTACGTTTGGGACGGGGAGAATCTTTTTTCTTGGGGATGACTTTGGGGGCATTGGGATCCCATTTTAAGAGAGAGCGAATGATAACACCTCCTAGAGAACCGCTTCCTCCAGGTTTCAAAATGATTTGCTTTTTGGTTTGAGTGTTGATGAGGGGATCTGCCAGTTGTGTCAAGGCTACTTTGTTTCTCTCAAAACAAGCGTTTGGGTTGATGAGGGATGTGAATGATGCCTTGACGTGCTGTCAACGTAAACCATCCTAAGACTTCTTTATGACTGGCTTCTAAGACACGAGCACGTATTTGTGGATTTTTTTCGCGAATCAATTTGACGGGAAGATGAGACTGAAGGGACGTCATGTTGACGATGTGTGAGACAGACCAAAAGTGTCCGAGGTTTTTTATAGATTTTTACGTGTACGTGTACACAACAGGCACCAGTGGTGAAACAGATCGGTACGAAATCGCAAATAATCGGTGGTAGTGGGTTTTAAATCCATGAATAAACAGGCGTGAGGGGTTTGAATGGCATCTTCGTACGCATGAGTATGGCTATCACTTGCACTTGCGATTTATCTCTAGGGCTTTTAAACAAGACCACGTAATGAGCATTGAGACTGATGGTGAAAAATTTGATCACTTTACCAAATTGTTAACATTTAATTTTTTTTTTTTTTTTTGGACTCGACATTAATAACTTTATATTATTATTATATAAAGCTAGATTTAAGGGAGTAGCAAAATCTCTGTTCCTGAAGTTTCGTGTTCTGCATTTGCATGTGAATCGATATTAATTTAGAGAAATGTTAATAAATATTTAGATGGTAAAGAATTAATAGAGTGTTAATAATTTGTTCCGAATTAATAAAATAGGAATAAAATAGACATTTTAACTATTCCAATTATCATAAAATTCGATGACAGCTGAGGTGACAAAAGCATCTGAAACAAATGTAAAGTTGGGAAAAGGTTATAGCATTCAAATTGCACTATGGTAAATTGGCTTGCTCATGTCTAACAGATACATATTTTTCAGGTTTAATTCCTCAAAGTAGTCACGAAGAGAACAAGAGTTCAAATAAAGTTCCGCAAATCTAAAGTTTGTAGATTCATCAAGATATCATTTTATATGATTTTCTCCAAATTACAGCAGCGACCTTTACGTATTCCTCTTACAATATTATTCTACCCAACCTGTGTAAAGTTCTGGTTAAGATGAATAATTATGTTACGGACTAGTGTACCTTTACGAAATGAGGTTTATATGTATCAAAAACACTTCTGAACCAACCGAAAACAAGTCTGCCATTTAACTACGCCTTCAGTTTTTCTGTTTCTTTGGTTAGTATACCTTTTAACTTGGCTCCATGAGTTTACTACTATTATTGAACAGAGTGATAGCACCTGTACGGCCTTTGTATCAAAGTAGCCTTTGATATTATGCAACCGACGTAGTAGAGTCTCTTTCATTTCACCTAGTTTCTCCGTGATGATGCATTAATGTCCACGTTAGACGATTTAGGTTTTCTAGTCTGATATTTTAAAACGACAAGCTCACCCGGTCGATGTCAGCAACAGTTCGGCTGTTCAACTAATTGAAATCGGGTCCATGTGCTGTAGCGTCCATAAATGTTAATATGCATTTTGTCTACTGTCAAGAGTAGTTTCTAAGTGATAATGAAAAATCGACAAGTGCACGTGATGTTGATGAACGTTCGATTGTTTGCATTGCCTCAAGGAAAAGGTGTCCATATATTTTGCTGTCATGTCGAATGAAACAGTGGTTGTTGCCCAGCGCTAGCACTTCGTGAACGTCTATGCAAACAATTAACAATTTAAAATTGGGCTGTAAACTCGTCGGAGTCAAAATATAAAACGTATATAGCCCAATGTGCTAAGGTATTGTTCGTCAAAAGTCACAAAGCAGAAGCACATACCATGGGGAGTGTTCAGTTTCAATGGAAACCGTCTCCTCTCGTGTTGCGCTTGTAATGTGGTATTTCTTTGAAGTTACTCTGTTGGTTTCAAACTGTTGCTGACATTATTTTACACTGAACAGATGTACTGGCCAGGTTTGAAGTTGCAACCCCAGATGAGCCACAAGCATGCCAAATAACATTCGAGGCTTCTGCACCCAAATTTGTCTTGAAGAATGTAATTATAACTGTCAGGAATCGTACACTGTCATTTTCGTTTACAACCATCCTAAGCTCGACATTTCCTTCTTTATAAAGAAACATTATTTTCTGGGAGTTTGAATCAAACCTGCAATGTCTCGATCAAAAGAATGATGCGGTAACTGATTAGTTCACCTAGAGCTATTAGCTGAACTTTCCATCGTCAATGTGGAAAATAAAGCCATTTATACTGCCGTTTTGTAGTCTGTTATATACATATCCATACATGGCCCCGTTTATAAGCAATAGTAATAGTATAGTGCTGGAATGGTAATTCTGTGTTTCAAATATTGATGAACACATCTAACAACAAATTTGTTTTACATCGAAGAATGCTCGAATCTACTTTGAGTATGATAGACACACTCCATTTCCTGGGACGAGATTAGGTTATGGTTAGTCCATTTATAACTGACAAGCCTTATTTAGATCAGACAGTCGATCCTATTGACAATGAAATCCCTGATTTATACCCAGCTTCTGCAGTTAATAGAGTTATTGCAAAGGAAGCTCTTCAAAATGATGTTAATCAGGAACGTATTCCTTTAGCCGACACAGTTATTTCTCAGGCTTTAGATGAGAACACATTTGCTCCTTGTATGGAACAATCAAAAGGTATTGAGTACAGTGATCTTTTTACTACTCATTTTTTTTTTTAAAATTCCAATCTGGGTGACAAACGTCGAAAAGAAAAAAGATCTTGAGATCTCCTGTTTGTTTCAGATGGTGATTAGCGAAACTAAATCCACAAAAGTACATGTTTATTATTCTGTTAAAAATAGGGGCCTTTTCAGATAATAGAGACCACCTGAGGTACCAATAAAAACTGTATTTAGAAATATGAAGGATTGTTGGTATTTAGGGAGGAGAAAATTAGAAGACATTTTTAAACTGATTAAAAAGATCTTGGAGAGATGCAGTTTTGGCAGTATCGAATCGGAAAGAGGATCCACAAATCCAAAATAAGTTTTTAAATTATGTTCCACCTAGAAAGTTCCATCGATACATATCCTAGAAAGATGCCGAAAAATAAGACACGACAGTGTTTTAAAAAATACTTTTCGATAATATCCAAAATAAAAAAAATCTTGGAAAGATGCGGTCAAAATCCATTTGGCTCACAACATGTTGCATAAGCAGGAACATAAAATAATGAACTTACAAAAACAAAACTCATTGAAGTTTGTTTAAAAAGATTTTTTAAGGAAACGAAAATATTGAACGTCTATTCTACGACTGCAATAGTACTTCAAAATTTTGGTACTCATTTACTAAACTTTTTGCACCTTCGTGTGCAAATATTGCAGATTTGTCCAAAAAAGAAGTATATTTAGGAAGTGAACATTTTATGTCATCTCTTGCTTGTTTTGGCTTTTTACACTTGCAGACTGAACATGCAAATTCATTTGTTTTTAAGAACCTTGTTGAAGCGCATAAAAGTATTCAAAAAAGTACTACTAAGTTAAATAAAGAAGAGGACCAATTTCTTCAAAAATGTGCCTCAATCATTAACACGTGACTTCTGCAATGCGGTAAACAAGAACTAATTCTGTAATATTGCGAAGTCTATGTCACCTATAAACTGTATACTTGTGTCAGCCTATCTAATTTGTGTCAAAAAAGATTGCATGTTATATGAAAGTGTGCATGTGTGTGTGTGTCTTTTCTCTTTTTGTGCATTATATTTATTGTCGCTAGATTAATTGATAACCAGAAATGTTTAATTGTAAGGTGATCTCGGGATGGTGTTCCCCGACCCAGCGGTCAGCCTATTACAGGGATAATTAAAAAAAGAATCACAAGTTCCCGTTCCTTTTCTTGCATTTGAAAAATATTTAGAATTATTTACTTATGAATAAAAGAATATATGTAGATAAAAAAGAAGTGAAATACTTCTATTGGGCACATTAATGATTCCAGTGCGTGCTGATGTTCTAATGACAGTTAAACGAGTGTGCGATTAAATCGTTCGGCAGTAGTCTGGTCAATGTTGCCTTGCCCAACACGAACTAGCACAACAGATCCAAGAATTCTTTGCCACGATGGATGTGTAAGACTATCCATAATGTGCGTGGTGAACGTTCATAAATGCCTTCGAGTGCACCTGCGACACTTGCAAAATATTTTGACGATAGTGGTTCATATTCTTTGTACCTGCTAGCAACATCATCAATGTTTAGCGCGTACTTGTAGCTATGCGCGATCGTGTAGAAGATGCAACAAATAACCCTGATGAATCTCATTTGGTAATTTGACATCAAAACACACCTGTGACATTTTTCTTGGCACTGGAAAGTAAATTTGCCACAACACATATTCGAGCAATCCTTTGCCGCACTGTTCCTCCAGGGCTTCGCCTCTCCAATATCCACTCGGACTGTAGAATATTTTTGATAATGTTCGGCTTTGTATCTATTGTTTTTTTGTATTGATATTATTTACTTAATGAGAGCCACTGGCTTTCATATCTCCTTTGACGACCCATTCGTTCTCCAGCACCCGGTCCCACAATCGCATTTACGAAATGGATGAGATCGAAATATGCACCATGACGTGCATGGATATCGTTTAATGTTGTAACACCCAGTATAAACACTATTCACCAGACTTTGGCTGCTTTGCTAGAATGAAGTCGTATATCTATATATATATATATTGTACAGAAATAATTTGCACGTGAAAATGTTATTTATATTAAGAATGACTTCGACTGTCATGTTACTGACCTAAATATAGATCGTTGTTTCTCTTTTAGAACAGAACCACGCCTATCTGATTGCCAGCTTCCCACAATAAGAGATATAAAGAGCAAAAGAAAAATATAAAGGTAGCAACATTTTTTATAAATAGATCCAGCTGTCAATAGTTAAGTTTATATTTTTAAGGTTATTTATCTCCAATTGTTTTCAATAGCACAACTATGACTCGATATACCTTCTTCTTCCATGTAAGAATTAAGTTGCTTCAAGATAAAGAATAATTACAGTTGTCTTTTGATGCACTCGAAACTAATATTATATTTTCTGCGATAATGGAATCAGTTGTTTTTTTAGAACTGCATATACCAAGACTTGAAAGAAAAAAATAGGGTCGTTATATGTTTTGTAAATGTTCTATATAAAATGCAGACTAATGAAACAATTAATGATGCATTATAACAGCAAACATTTTTAATTGAATAAATTTCAGAAAGTTGAGGAAAATAAAGAAAACAAGATTGAGGTAAACGGATACAGACAAATTTTTCACAAAACTCATTTTGAAAAGAAAAAATTAGCCATTAAAATTTAATAAACTGCACATAACATGAGCAAGGGTATTAACATTATGGAATGAACGACCTATGTGAAAAATTTGTAAAGACTGAGGTTTGACCTACTATTTTAATTAAAAAGATTTCATCCCCGATTAGTTTAATTTGCCAACACATTATAGAGACTAAACTGTAGTTTTTAATAAATACTAGACTGAGGAACCTTAATTGCAAAGCCTAATTCAATAAAAGGCAAACATGTAACCAATCACTTTTTCCATCCATTCAGAAGTAACATTCACTCAAAATTTATACTAACCTTACTGAAAATATCTAAACCCTTAGACATAAAGTGCCGCATTGGTTCATTATAGTTAATTTCTCTCTATTGCTATCATCCCCAAGGATTTCTTACCCGTCATAACCAAATAAAACATAGCTAATTCAATTATAGTTTGGCAGTCACCAGGACGAACTAATGAATCAAATTATATGGTTTGCGACATTTTAGTACTCTCAAGGCTTTTAGAACGTGACTGTTCGTGTCATTTATCTGATTGAATGCTGCGTAGAAAGGATTAAACAAAATCTCCTTCGAGTACACGTAAATCTCAATAAAGACTTCGGTGGCCGTGAACTTCCGGTGTTGTTATGTACGAAGATCGCAGTGAACTACATGAAGGAATCTATTATGGGTTGTTTTTTTTTTTTTGTTTTTTTTTTCCAGATAAAGATTAAATTTCAAAATAAAGCAAGGGCCACGCTGGATATATTCTGGGCATGTTTCTCATTTTGAAGTGGGTTATTTTACTAGTGGAAAAATACCAAGAAATTAAAGCTGATTTTCACGAAAATTGAATAAATTGTTAAGTGTGGAAGAAAATTGTAGTAGTTTATATATATTATATAGTAGAGACGAGGACGAGGACGAAAATGTAATGCTATGACCCTCATTTTCTTACTCTTTTTTCAAATCTTATGATGAGACAGCTCACCAGCTACATCGTACGCTATGCAGCAAAATGTCATTTTCATTAGCTCTTCCTATTTAATTTCAATTTTCCGCGTTATAAATGGTACCTTGGAAAGTTTTGCGAAAAATTGCATCAGTCTTGATGTTAACTGGCAGGATGAGAGGGGTTGGAAAGGCTTGTGAC
This sequence comes from Megalonaias nervosa, assembly GCA_016617855.1. Taxonomy (NCBI): domain Eukaryota; kingdom Metazoa; phylum Mollusca; class Bivalvia; order Unionida; family Unionidae; genus Megalonaias; species Megalonaias nervosa. The sequence goes on along the minus strand of JAECUM010093456.1, from coordinate 14,180 downwards.
ATGTATGACATGGAATCTTTAATGTCTTTGTCGTAAGTCAAGAACCTCTAGATTTTACAATCATCTTCACGTTTCCAGCTATGACGTTTATAAAGTTTTCCTCTTACAAACCAAAAGCCTCAAGCTGATTTATTTCTATTGACAAATGACAAGGCTTTCAAACACAAGACACTTTTTAGATTAAAGATGTTAGATAAACCTGCATCCTGATCGTACTAAAAGAAGTATATCTTTTAAAAAAAGTTGTAACCGGAAGCTGTTTTTCAAATTGATGAAGGTCACAGCAACAGCTAGTTAATACCTTTTTGCAATAAACTTTGCTGTATTAAAGTACTTTTGAATAAGTACAAAAAGACTTTTTATTACGTGCGGTTATAATTTATTCATAAATATGTGCTTTTAGCAATGTATTTTTGTTGAAAACATTTCCTCCCAAAGATCTTTCTTTAAAAAATCGTCAAACAAATTTAAAAAAATAAACTTTTTGCAGCACCTGTAAAATTTATTTTCTGTACGTCTGGAATAAGTGGAAACAATAACTAACACTTGAGAAAAATAAAAATATTTTTCAAAAATAGTGACAGTTTATAACTCATACTTCACCTGAACATTTACCATTATTATTATTATTATTATTATTATTATTATTATTATTATTATTATTTAATTTGTATTGTGTGGTTGACCTTGGTCAGTAATTTACTACCCGACTGCACACATCTTTTTTGGGGGTGGGCTGGGGATGAGGGTGGGGGGTAAACAGCATATTCCATAGCTATGATTTATGTTATGTTTAAAGATCATTATTTCTTGAGGTGTACACGTTTATATACGTTGAATTCAAATTCTAGCTTAATACAGAAATTAAGAATGTTCTAGAAGTTGTTTACGAATTTGATTGGAAAATGACAATCATCTTGGTTCTGTTATTGTGTTTTAGCTTTTTATATAAATTATGTTTATTTCAAAATTATTCATTCCTATCTTAACATCTGTCTTTAGCTATATCATTTTTACGCTTGTTTCAGTTAATATATGAGGGGATTTATTTTTTAAAGTTATTTATTCGAAACCTAATGTGATCATGGACTTTCTGGGCTAAATCACTATTTTGGGATTATTGCGAGTTCATTCAAGTACCTTTTGGATTATATCATTGTGATACATCAAAACTGCTGACACATTAGCACATTCGACACTAATAGGACATCAGCACATTCAATATCGGAATTCATTTGGAACATCACTTGAGTTCATTCGGAATACTATATACTTTTGGACTTGTGATATAACATTTGGCACTAATCCGGATTAAAATTCACAATATTGTAAATTCTTTATTAAATTTTCACTTTTTTATTCGAGGAAAAATAAAATATTTACTGTTTCTTAGTTAAGACCACAGAGTCGTAATAATCAGCTTGCAAGATTTGTACTAAAATGATTTTTCTTCTGTTTTTTAAAAGGTTTCTTCAGCTGTCACGTAATAATCCTGAAGGAAATATTATAATCTGCAAGGCAAGATCCGATCTGTACAGATTAAGATGCAATTAGTTTTCCTTTTAGAAATATAGTCAGCTTAAGGACAATATAGTACTGTATTATGCTTGATATTAACAACATAATATTGTCTTCATCGACGGATGTTATTTCAGCTCACTTCGTCTTCAGCAAATAGAGGAGGATGTTATTACAAAGAACCAGTTTAATTCTAATGAGAATCAATGAATCTTGTTGAAGTTTTGTATGATCTATGTACATGCATAATCTGGTATTAACTTGATAGTTGTACATCATCATCATCCTTATCATCATCTTCTACTTCTTCTTCTTCTTGTAAATACAATGTGTATGTAGGTATAGAACTAGGTAGGTTCTGCATGGAGGACAAGTATTGACTTGGTTCGTGTACTTTCTGCATACAAAGTTCGTGCAGATACACCATAGTCAAACTTTCCTTTTCTTACTTTGTCGCCAAAGCATAATGTCTGGTGTTGTTAAATCTAGTCCTCTCTATATATATAAAATTCTTTTCTATTTCCAAGACTTTTGTTTCCAGGAAAAATCTTTAACTTACTTTATGAGTTCATTATTCCTTTGCCGGAAATATAAATTTTCAGTTGAAGTCAATTTTGACAATGTGTAGGCTTTGTGAGATCCATTTGACAAAATTTACATCGTAAAGAGGGACAAGTGGAAATTATTTTTACATTACTACATACTTAGCCCATTTGTATGTGTCACTAGTCATATTTATGACAGTAATTTGCAGTGAAACTGCAGGTATAATATGCTTTTATTTCACATGAATTATTTGACGGTGTAAAGCAGCACAAGACAGCTAAATAATTTCAGTTCATAAAAGAAGAATCTGCATTAGAAAACGAGAGAATTAAAACATCCACATCAGGCGACATTATATTCATCAAAAGACCCGAGCTCAAAAAGACACTACGTCTTAAAAATATCCGTCTAACATAACAAAATGTTATATTTGAAAAACGTAATAAGATGACTACAGTGCATCATGAAAAACTAATAAAAGACACCACAGGAAATGAAATGAGACGATAAGACACCATTTGGGGAAATGAAGTTGATTGAAACTACACACAGATATATGTAACTAAGGCCCCTACAGGGTTAATTTACCGTCCCGGAAAATTCACTGTTGGTCGTCGACGCGGTTAGGTGGGTTAATTAAATCATTATTATATCAATAATAACTCTAAACATGGAATCTCATACAGCTAAACCAGCTCAACAGCGACTAGAGGCAATTAAGAAATATCTTCCCGTCCGTGATTCTATCAAGCGCGTCAAGAGTCTCAGGTGGTATTTACAGAAGGTGCAGAACAGTTATTTAAACCCATTGTCGAACCAACAAAGAAAATTGTTACAGCAACTGAGGCAGCTCAAAAAGCTCTTGAGACATTGCCTGTTGATATTGTTGACCGTCTTTGAGCAACCTGCTCAACCACAACCTGAAGTTTAACCACAACCTGAAGTTTAACCACAACCTCCGCCAAAAGCTAAAACAATCTTGAGCAGAAACTTTTACGTTTACAACAACAATGAAAAGAATGAAATAAAACAGCTATTATCTGAATATTTGAATATGATCACTTGTTAATGATTTTCCAAAAGAGCAAATAAAATCTATCATGACGTTGAGGGTTATTTTATATCTTTATAAGATAAATCCTCATTAGCGGAAATGTTTGAAATAAATATTCAATATTTAAAGTTTAAAAAAAAAATGTTCATCTAGTTGTATTTGAACACGGTTCGTCATTAAATGGAAGAGGGCAAACTAACAGCTGGACTACGCAAGCGTCTAAGAATAGCTTCTATTTGTTTTGTCGTAATATTATCAGTTTCTATTGATGGGCAGTGAGAAAATATGATATTATTTCACTCCTGTGAATTATTAAATTAATTTCCTCAGAAAATCTAATAATGCACTACCTAGCATAAATACATTTCTTAAAAGAAGGGAAGCAAAGCAAGGATAAATACACAAACACGGCCACGCATAAAAAGGATAAAGTTATCTTTATGCATGATTTATCTTGATGTCGGTATATGAACAAAGTACAAGTATATTGTTTGATGAAAGACGTTTGTAAGATTATGTTCTACTGTTTCTTTGCTTGATGTTAATGATGGTATTATTGTGTGAATCAGGTCAGGCCAACTAATACTGTTTAAATAATTTGTTTTACAAGCATTCTGCTAGTTTTAGTTCTCAGTTTTGTATGGGAAATTTTGATGTAAAATGTAATTGTCACTGAAAATAATTACCTTTCCTAACTAAACATAAACGCTCTTTCTTAAAGGCATGCCTCGCATTACTTGGTACATAACAAAATCGATTTATTTATAGTGTCAAGCATAATTTGTTTTAGAGCTATTATGCGTATGCGGACTACAAGAAATCAATATTGACATGATCTTCTAATTTAGTTTGAACAGAATATCATGTTATACCAATAACTGGCCACTACCGGACAGAGAAAATTCAATAGTTTGGGGTCAGCTGCATGTAATTGTCAAACCCCGCCTCAAACTATTCAAGTAAGTAGAAGATTTACATCCGTATGCCCGTTTATATGTCAGTCCGTCTATTTGTCGCCCCGTTTGTCCTAAACCGTTGGCTGGAAATTCACTAAATTTGTTTCTAGTTACGTCTGCTGTATGGAACCAAAAATGAATGATATTTGTTATTTCGGAGTTTACAATGCGGAGTGGTGGGGGTTCGATTAATGTTAAGAATATAAAAGCTCTAACTAAGACGACGTATTAAAATATTTATTAAGCATACAAATTCGATGCAAAGACGGAAGACACGCCAAAAATGTTCCGTATTATGGATAAAAACAGCTGCTTCGGTATGTTAAAATGTGGGGGAAGATAGGCAATAAACGAACTTTCAGTTTTTTTCTTTGCTACCTATGTGAGAAATATCTAGGAGAAATATTATTTCCTACGTTCTCAAACTGGAAGCCGAGATCGCCCAACATCACAATCATAACGACATTCAACAGTATCATTCCCGTTGTGTCCCACAGTGCGGGGTGGTGAGCTTAATTAGAGCTTTTATATTCTTAACATTAATCGAACCCCACACCACCCCGCGCTGTGGGGCACAACGGGAATGATACTCTTGAATTGGTTTGATTACAATCTAACACACCACACCACACCACACCACACCAGCAACTGCCTTTTCATTACAATTCAGTACCCGTTTTTCGATTACTATCCAAGCACATACACTACTACGAAAAGAAAAGAATAGCAGTGTTTATACACATGCTGTCACACACAAGCATACAAACATATTATCACAGACAAGGACAGAGACACGATACTCTCACATAGATGAGCGAAGGGGTAGGTGGTTTTAATGTTAGTTTTGGTGGAAAGATGCACAGAACATATACAGACACACAAACACAAAACAGAAGAAAATGAAAATTTTGACAAATATGACTAGTATCTGGCCCTGGAAAGGGACGTTGGGATTGTTTAACCAAAGTCGGTTAACAACAGTGGATCCGTAGGCCAATCCTTTCTTCAGACACCCTTGACTCTCTACATATACTTTTATCTTCCATATCGCTGTTTCCGTGTTCTTAGTGATGACCCACCATGCCATCATATATTATCGGTAGTCTTGGTGTTTGAAAGCTCTTCTTGCAAAGAGCTCTATTTTTACCCACATCTTGCCAGATTGTCTTGAGAATAGATGACAACTATAGGATAGCTGGTTGGTTCAATTATAACTATTTTTCAGAAGATACTACCATATACAACTCCTTTAATTTGCACTAATGAATTAATTTTGTATCAGTAATTGCAATGCCTCCAAAGCAATTCACGCGTAGCAGGGTACTATGACTGTCTGTTGCATCCTTTCTGCCTGCGTCATCTAGTCCTTTCGTCTGTTTTTCTGACTCCTGCCCACTAGCTGTCATTTTTCCTACGTTTTGTCAAAGATATGCCCAGTTGCTCATTTTGGTGAGCGGTCCCTATTCTGAAGCCAAAGATGTTATACTTACATATCCGATTCCAATGTTTCTTACTTGTGGAGCCTCGTAGACATAATTCTAAGAGTTTTTACTTTGGGCATCGAAATATTTTGAATATATGCTTCGTGAACCAGCGGTTTGTTTGTTGTTCTTGAAACACTTGTTTTCTTCTGTGTATCTATAAACGCTTTCTATCCTTGGTACGTTGTTTCTGAAGTCGGGCAAGTGTCGGCAGTTAATACTTTTGCTTCATTTAAGCGTTTACCTGTGCATCCAGCTAACAGAGTTCTTCCTGACTGTATCCTATTTATAGCGTAGTATGGATTGTGGTATTGTAATTGCTTGTTGACTTTAATTTGCATTTTATAAAGTCTCAGACTTACTACAAAATCTCAATCAGGATCAACCTTTACATATCAGAATTTTTGAAAAGACTGAACCGAACTTTTTTGTCTCTTTCAACGTGCACTTACTGAAAGAAGAAAGGGCATGTTACTGCTGATTGTTACAGATTGAAAACAAAGCAATAAAATAAAGAGAAAGCTTTTCCAAATGCTTTGCTTTCAAAGAGGTCAAAGTATTAGGGTTTGGTATTGAAAACAATATAGTGGTTGGCTGAAACAAACTCCAATCTGATTTTATTCTTGAAAATTATGAACCATTCCTATCCAGAAGTTCTATATCACTTTCTGGCGATTCTGCCACTTACGAGACACATGATATTCTAAAACTCTTGCTGTCAGTTAAGTTGCCTTTGTCTGAAAATCTTAATCTAGTAAAGAGTTCTTATTCAAGGAGTAGAGAACTGCTTTGTTAATGTTTCTCTCCGATGTGTCAATTTGGCAGGAGGCTTAGTCTTCAGACCCGTGACTGTCGCAGCAGTGAATTCGTTACCCATTGAGGGTATTGGTTAATAAAACTAGGCTGAAGATAAGGTTTTGTTAATTCTATTGTAAATGACAATCCTTGTTGTGATCCAAATTTTGAGAATGAAATCGCCGAGTTAAATCCTGCTTGTGCTGTTACCAGAGAAATGGCAAAAAGCGCTTGAAAATGATGTAGGTCAGGAATTTATTCCTTTAGCTACACATTTATTGGTCAGTCCTTTGATGAGGTAGATTTGCTCCCAGTATTGATTAATCAACATATACTAATTGCAATGATCCTCTTTTAACTACACTGAAGCCATAGAAATCCTAGTTTGTTATTGGGTGAAAAATGGAACCTTATGAGACAACGGAGTCAGTGATCTATCAAATCTAACTAGACATAGTTCATTGCGACAAAAATTATTTTCTACCACGTAAAACTACCTCGGCTGGTCATTAAATCATCTTGAATCATTTTATATTGGCAGAAAATTAAAGCGATGTTTCTAAACACTGTTTATTTTATCACACTTATCAAATATTAGGAAAACCCAATCAGAAAATACTTAAGTCTCATCTGCAACCTATTCCTGCAGATGAAGGAAATATTTAGCAGAATATGAGTAGATTGAGCCGGTCCCTTACCTAAGAATTATACTGTTTGACTGTAATATGTGCATTCAACAGGTTTGCAGAGACGATTCCTTTGAGGAAAATTAAAACCAAAATCATAGTAAAAGCGTTGATAAAGATTTTATTCACACTTTTGGCCTTCCCAAGTCCATCCACTCTGATCAAAATAAAATCATTTTGAAATAAAAATTACAAGAGTAATCTTTTTTTTTTTTTTTTCTGAATTCAAATATGAGTCAAACACTTTTTAAGCAGTAAAAACGGGTCAAAAATAAAATTAATGTTATGACAGATATACGAAGGAAAGACACTTTCAGCTTAGTAATACAGATTTAGCTCTCTTGTCCTTACCTTTAAATCCTCTTTGGGATAACTTGAAAAGAGTGTAAATGACTTATTTACATCATCAACATCCCCCCACGAGGATACAGAAACAACATTGTGATTTAAATATGTTACAAGGGTATTTCTTAGTGAGTGAATTATTCAATCAATATACCTGTACCTGTCTCACACAGTGAAGAAGTAAACGATGAAATGCAATCTGACTGTAGTAACTCTAGTTTAACCAGTCTTCGGAATTCAGAAGTATTAAACAATCTGGAGGCGAAACTTTCACGTTTACAACAACAAGGAAAAATAAAACAGCTATCATTAGCGGGAATGTTTGAAGGAAATATTCAATACTGCTGCAGAATGGTTTAACAGAAGCCAGTAAAAGTAACTTGTGTTCGCCATTTGTCCTTTGCGTCTAAACCAGATAGTATTTTCCGTGTGCCTACAGAAAAGTGGACTGTCACCAAAGGGTATTCATTTCAATTCTAAGAACAGATATCCAAAATGACAAAGTTTTTAATACGAAATATATCACTAGAATTGACCCTTTGAAAGAATTCTAGCAAAATCGACAGTGGGAAAGACCAAACGAAATCTGCATTTGCAACAAGAGATGTACTTTACTAATATCAAATGATGCCGTTCGGTATAGAAATTTCACATTCCTTTGTTTAATTAACATGATAATGTTTGTGTCTCTATCTAGAGCACATTGTGACATCGATGAGGTCATAATCTAGCTGGATATATCCCTGCATTCTATAGAAGAATGCTTGATAATAGTAGGCAGAATTTATATTTTAATACAAATAATACTATCATACAGGTTAGAGAATTTTCAATTCGTACTTTATGGAGATTCGAATGACTGTGTAGATAGATGAGAATTATTTATCAGATCGTCATGCGAGTGTGTCTGCTACGCATGAGTACATATAACTCCGATTCAGCGCCATCATTTATTGGTGATGCGTGCTTAGTCGTGAAGGAATGTGGGCTGGTGCGTGCAGACAAGGCGATGGGTGCCGCTTACCCGCGTACCTGGGTTCGAATCTCCGTAGAGTACGAATTAAAAATTCTCTAAAGTGTATGATAGTATTATTTGTATTAATATATATATATATATATATATATATATATATATATATATATATATATATATATATATATATATATATATATGTCTTTGTTCAGCTTTTCTCAGATTATTGTTTTCAGTGCTCACAACCCCGTTTCACTCATTAACAAAATGAAAAACAAAAGCCAGAGATTGTTTAGATTGTTTGTGATACCGCAAGAAGACAAACTTGATATTAGACACGTCCGAAGAAACGAAAACGTGATTGCAGTTGCACACATACGTGTATAGTAGTGTTGTATTTTATTCTTATGCATGTATTAGATTAATAAGGGAAATAATGCTTTATTGTATAATTGCTTTTTTTTTTGTTTATAATGAGAGGTTCCAAAAATTGAGTTAATGCCTACCTGACTTTTCTGAAGATTCTAATAGGCAAACAATTTGTTTATGTGAATTTGCATTTAAGATCAACACTTTTTCCCGAGCATGGAATATTTTGGAAGAGAAAGTGTTTACGATTTCATGGAATTTGCTGTTGAAAATTGTTAATACATATATCTAGTGCATCCTATTGCGTCGTAGGTCAAAGTAGGTATTAGTATATCAAGGGATTTGATAAAGGAGAATAAATTCCTGCGTCATACCAGTTTTTGGGGTTCTGTGATATTGTTTTTCAGTTGTTTTCAGATACAGTTTGAATGGAATAATTTGTTTAAGTTATTTTTAGTGCTCCATGACATTTTGGACTAAAACACTACCTTGATATTATTGAAACTGGTTCATAGACATTCTGAATTACACCAGTAAATTCGAGATTGTTGGAATTAATTTTTCTGTTATTTTGGACTTGTTATAGAACAATTAAGATTATTTTGGATTTTAATTCACAATATTGTATGTATGTATGTATGTATGTATGTATGTATGTATGTATGTATGTATGCATGCATGCATGCATGTATGTATGTATGTATGTATGTATGTATATATGTATGTATGTATGCATGCATGCATGCATGTATGTATGTATGTATGTATGTATGTATGTATGTATGTATGTATGTATGTATGTAGGTAGGTATGTAGGTAGGTATGTAGGTAGGTAGGTGGGTAGGTAGGTAGGTAGGTAGGTAGTGGGTGGGTAATCTAACTATTTGAGAAGACATCAAGGAAATATTTTACTAGTAAAGAGAAAACGTGTTGTCATGAGTGGGAAATATAGATTTTCTGGTGATTTATTTCCTAATATCGACCCATAATAGGTAGATTTTCTTTTTATTATGTATTTCAAAGCAATAACATTGTATTTGCAAGGCTCCGTCTCTTCATTCTGTATGAATGAGATTAACAGCTGAATTATAACATCGATAAAAATTATCCCAAAGTTTTAAAAAAATTTCGGACAGCGGCATTTTTACAAATTTATCGTAGAAACATGACCGAACACTCTGAAGGAACTCAGAACGTAACATTATTAAGCAACAGATGTTGATATTTGAAAGATTACTTCGAAGGATTTTGATTTCTATTTCTATTTATTTCTGATTTCAGATGTAGATGTTTTGTTTTGGAAAGCTTACAGTCTATTTGGTAACTGACGTTGCACCCAGATTTCGAATGACACTTATTTACAGTCAACACTAATCAGTACCATAAGAGAACATCGTGTGATTGTGATGACAGTTGAAGTCGATACATAAACAGTGCTTATACAAGTGTAGTCATGAGTGTTTTTATCTTAGAAATGTGTCTTGGAGTATAGCAGGAATACGATACTGTAATGGTGACAGAATATTGAATAGTATTAGGTCAATTAAGTTCCATCATTTAATAACCTCCATGATTCATGTAAAAACACCCCAAAAACTCTTTTTGAAAGGTGAATACTTGACTCCTGTTTTTTGGTAGATTTTGAATATAGAAATGCAAGTCTAATTTCTCTCTCAATGAAATATTTCACTATCTCATTATGATACAGAGTAGTTTACGTGCGAGAAAGCATTGGAGATTATTCTATAGATTAATTTTCATTTCATGGCCGTTTTCTCGAAACAGATAGCTGGCCTAAATGTGATTTTGACGTGTGTCTGTAAATATTTCCGTTTCTACAGATGACAACACTTTGTAGCTTTACGGGGGTGCCAGCTAGGCGGAGGTTTTACGCATATAGAAATAAGTGGTACTAAAACAGATGTTAAAGAAAGGAGCTGAATTGGTGTTTGATTATCATGATTTCCGTATTTCTAATCTTGCAAATTGTGGAGAAAATGTTTCTAGAATTTCACTTGTGTTCTTTGTTTTGATCATGTACGACTGATATTGAAATTTATATAACTAGATGTCGCTATTAACGTCCAATAGTTTGACACTGGGATTATATTGGAAATAAAATTGAGTAAAATTGAGTAAAATGCAACTTGTAAGCAATACAGAAACAGAAGAAATAAATCGTATGGATCACGACCAAAATATTCTCCGTTTGCAGATCGCTGAAAATAATGTTTCAGAAAAGAGAATATGATAGTATATAGCTTTACAACCTAGTTTATATTTAAACGAAGGAAGTGCAAATAGTTACCGATTTATAGGTACAAAAATGAAGTTTGAGATATAAAATATTAAGCAAGAAATTTTGCATATCGGACGCAGGAGTTCTATATTTCACGGAATGAGAAATAATGTGCTTAAATTTTCAGGGGAAATATGGAAGAAGAAACAATAAACAGACACAGAAGAGTAACAACTAATCACATGCAGAGAGTTGTGTTTTTTCCTCAGAACAACTGAAGACCAGTTGTCATATACTAGTTAATGGTTTTATGTGTTTGTTTAATGCTTTTATTACCTTAAAATGGTAGCGTATTTATATTTATTTATCTTAAAGGAATAAATGAGAGGAAATGGAATTCACCACTGGTTTTAAGCTTCCTTTTGGTGATCGCGGTCCAGAAAATCATCATACATTTTGCATGGTAACTTTACATTTAGATCGGGTGATGCTTACCCTTTTGCCTCTTAATTCGAGGTGAACAGGGCTTGAACGAAACGCTAGATAAAAAAATTAGGAAACCGCTTTCGGAAGACATCTTATATAGGTTAGACGTTATTTCAGTGTGTCTTCAATCATATAGAAAAACTAAGAAACGTTTGTGTCATCAACCGCAAAATGTTACATGCAAGAGCAAAAGCGTAAGGCATATTAACGGATGAATACATAAGTATTACACACCTAGCACAAAAAAATGAAATCATGGTTTGGGTGAATAGTTTTGTTTCGATTTTTTTAACATTCACTCTTATTAAAGGAGTACGTTTACAGACTATTGAATATAGTTCTTTCGCTGTATTGATTTTTGTAAAACAGTGATATCTTTTATTAACAGAAATATGCAGCCGCCTAAAATAATTTTGAATTTTGGCCCCTATTCATCTCTTGCCGAATTAATCTGCTCAACAAAAACAGCCCAATATGAAAATACACTAAATGTGTGTAACTTTAGCTTTGCATCTCGGTTTTATGTATTTGCATTACAGGTTGACATTGATAAAAAGGTTCAGTTCTTCAAACCATAAATCTATTTATTCATAGTGAAACTTGCTCAACCCTAGTTGTATAATAATGGCCGTTTTCTAGTCTTTTACTGAACTAGTGACAACTTCTTACCCCCGTCCCCCGATTTTTCTCATAGCGCGCTCACGTGCCCACGTGTGAACGTAGCCCACAGGTGCCCCTGCAAGAGAAAAGTAACGGGGGTAAAAATCTCCAACTATATTAGTAGGCAACAAAGCCCTATTATCATACAATTGTGTTCATAGTCCAGAAAAACTTAAGTCCATGACCACGACAAATACATACATGATTTGGATCAATGCTCGCATGGTGAACAAACCCAATCGGTACACCGACGTGGCGGCCTTTGGAATACCAAATATAATTCATCTGATATGATCTCTGTTAAAAACGTTCCTTTTTATCAGGCTAATTTTCTTGGATAATGTGAATGTCAACAATATTTTCATGATTTGGTCATCCAACACACGAAATGACCAGAGTTGCCATAAACGGTCCACTGCCTGTCGACTATGATCTAACTGGATTTGCCCAGATAGATCATTTAAGTTTTCAACTGATACTCATTCGGTCAAACCTGTGTTTTTTGATCGTCATTTTAATAAACCAAACACGAGTTTTAATCTCAATGACTGTTGTGCAAAATTCAACCTGACTGAACTCCAATAGTGTTATTACGATATTTGCTCAATGCTAAGATTATTACATCGCTGACAGTAACTTCGGCGATAATTTCATATAGGCCAGCAGCAGAGAGGGTGAACCCTACAACTTTGTATAGACCTTATTTTTGAAAATTAAGGGTTCCTACGAAGGCTGAAAAAAAAAATAAGTTTTTGCCTTAATAATGAAAACTTCTTTAATTGACCAGATTTTTTCACAATCTGGTCACTACGCGTATGTCATTCACCCTCTCTGCTGCTATAAATTAACCAAAGATTTTATCTAAACCTACACGATACCTTGATCTTGGATCGTGTAAATTTATCGTTATAAATCCAAACGGAACAGTTTGTGCTTTTGAAAAGAAGTTTTTAAATTTAATCATGTCCATGTCGCCTGAACACCAAGTATAATAAATATTCTGCAGAGTATAATTATCTACTCCATTAAATACAACTAAAATATTGCAGTTGTCTCTGATTACTTTTGGAATTTGTGTATATCTCTGAGTAACATAAATCACATCCGTGCTTTTATGTCTACCTCGAGAAAATATTCTAGCTGGATTTGATTGTTTGTCTAGCATAACATCATCATACACTACTAAATTATTAATGAATCCATCTAGATCATCTACAGATGGTGCTTCATCAATATCGGTTATAAAATCAATAATATCATTTCCATCCAGTAGTTTTGCATTTTTATTAAAATCCTTAAGTACTTCATAACACCTCTGATCATCTACAGATGGTGCTACGAAATACAGTTTGTTCCACTTGAGCCATCGCATTATCAGATTAAGCAATAATTGCGTCTTTCCACTTCCAGATGGGCCTATTATAATCATTCTGATAGAATCCGGAAGCGCTGGATGGTGCTTTACTGGCTCTTGTTTTCGTGTCGCAGAAAAGTCAATTATATCCATATAATAAATAATATAAGTCTATATTGTGTTCGATGCAGAGCACCTACCGATACTACTGAATTAACGACAGTAACAACAACAAATAAAAGACGTGCACTTACAGGCAAGTGTGTGAAATGTGGTACCAAGAAATATAAATTTGTCTCCATGACTAAGTCAGGAACAAAGACAGGTGGGGGTGATATCGCTGCTTCGTTAGGAAAATTACCGGGAACTCCATGGGCTAAATATCCCGGTGAGAAACATTTACCCGGATATAATTATTGTGGCCCAGGAACTCGTCTCGATATCCGACTTGATGATCAAGATCAACCAAAACCAGGAGAGTATCCAGTAAATAAGATTGATCAAGCATGTCACGTTCATGATGTCGCGTATAAAAGTAAGGATTTGCAACACCGACATCTCGCGGATGTGAAATTGATTCACGCCTTAAATTCTATACCTAATAAATCTCTCAGAGAAAAATTAGCTAGTTTTCTAGTAAAAACTGCTATGAAAGGTAAACTAGTGTTAGGGGCTGGTAATTAATTATATAACTATCATAATGGAATCTGTTTATTAT